>BEXV01001293.1:103024-114311 GCA_003118195.1 Hemicentrotus pulcherrimus
ATGAATCACATTGCCTCCAATGATCAAGAATCATTCGGTTTGGAGTCGTTATACAGTCGGTTAGGAGTCGTTATAGAGTCGGTATAAAGTTGTTACATTAGACTCGTTTTGGAATAGTATAGAGTCGGTTTGAATTCGTTATAGAGTCGGTTTGAAGTCGTTATAGAGTCGGTTTAGAGTCGTCATAAAGTCGTTATAGAGTCGGCGGTGTGCACAAATTATTGGTGAAATATATATTTAGAGTTAAATCGTGGTATTATAGTTCAGTTTTTATTTCCATACAGGCTGTGATTATGTGGCGAGATCATCCGAGCAGCCGGCCGTGGCTTCCATGTCACTCGGAGGCGGGATACAGCCGGCTCTGGATGATGCTGTCAGGGGAATGATCAATGCCGGCATCACCACGGCCGTAGCGGGTGGTAATTCCAACAATGATTCGTGTTTGTTCTCACCGGCCAGAGTCACAGCGGTTAGTAAACCCACGTTAATAATGAATTCGAAAAAAAAATCCAGGATTATTTCAATAGGATTGAATATCACAAAGCGAATTGGCAACTTTAAACTATATGATTTAATTTGAATGTTAGGCTTCATATGAGAAATGTAAATTGTTGCATAATACATTTTTGGCTTGCACCCATCAAATAATTAAAGATCGTGTGCTCGCTGGTCGACAAGCAGTAAATAGGGACTTTTAAATTCGCACGAAGACGATGGGGATTGCTACGATCGACGTCCTTTTAATACACTGCCTTGAATTGGACGTTACACGTATCAGTCCACGCATATCTAAAAATCCCTAATGGCAGGTGCAAATCCCACTGGTTCAAAAACTAAATTCTGACTTGTTTTCAATTACAAGATCGAACATCTTTATCTACTGGGTGCCGCGGGATTCCATATCCTTAAACTGCTGGCGAACAGAGCAACAAGACCAATCTCTGTAATTATTAGGATCTCTGTCCAGTAGTGCCGTGCCATCGAACGGGATCGACCAAATCAATTGGTTCATAATATATATGTATATATATATATATATATATGCAATATTTTTCCCGTAACATGAGAGTAATTTTAATAGTTAAATACTATTAATTAAATGTAGTGTTAACTCTTTTTAACCCTTTTAAATGTGGGCATGCTACAAAGAGTCCTATCTCGCACCCCGGGGCAACGTGTCTGACAGGGCCGGTTGTAGCAACTACTCCGAAGATCAAGATTACATTAATCTTGATCTAAGGAGACACGAACGAACTGGGTGCAAGCCAAAACAAATCATTACAACTGTATGATTTACTTTATGTGCTGACTTTTATTTGTTCTGTACAACATTTTAAGAAAGTGAAACCTTTTTGGTAACAACCTGTTTAGAATAAACGCCTGTCAGAAAAAAGACCATAATTCACGTTACCTTAATAAACATGGAGTTTCTCATTTAAAAAACATAAACTCAAAGTACACTTTACTATTTTGATTATTTTCTGTATTTACAAAACAACATTAACAAACAAAGCGAAATGTAAATGGATGGAAAGCCCTGCATGCTCGGCAATAACAACATGATAGCGATGGTTTTCACAGAGCTGTCCAAGGCAACTCGAAAAGGGCAACTAAATAAACAGAGCTTGTTCATAAGATCACTTGCCTATATAATAGCAGTGTATAAAGACCGCTCTTCCTGTTTCCCGTAAGTGCATGGTCTAAGAACGGGTTTGACTGAACAAATGTCGACGATTTCTCTTCCCATACAGGCGATAACCGTGGGTGCTACATTTCTCAACGATCGTCGGGCTTCTTTCTCTAATTACGGAACATGCGTGGATGTCTTTGCCCCTGGTGTTGGAATCGCAAGTGCGTCAATACGTGGTGAAGAGATTGTAGAAGTTTTTAGTGGAACATCAATGGCTTGTCCTCACGTTGCAGGTATTTGAACCCTAAAAATCAAGGATTATTTACCCGCCTGCCCCCCCCCCCACACCTGATCTCGGCAATGGAGCAACGAAATATCTTGAAATTTAGCACGTTAAAATCAATAGTTAAACTCAACATAATAAAAAAAAAATTAAGAGCATTACATTTTGTTACGAGTTTATATCTCTCCGGACTGGATGATTATACGGCACTTGCTCTGTGATCAACTGATTTGCGTCAATTTCCTAGACTCGACCTATATCAACCTAAAATTGAATCTGATCTTAACCCCATATAACTATTTCTTTGACGAAAAAATAATGCCCGGAGCCATTGTCGGCGGGGCAAATGATGAGTCACCACGCCCCCGCAATCAATTGCTTATTAAATAGTAATAACCAATCCTGATCATCGTTACTTGCACATAATATTCAAACGGCTGACCATAAACCAATCAGAATTGTTATTTTATATTTTGCAATCGATCGTTACCCTATTAACGAACCAGGATCACCGGCAAATCAGATGTCATCCTCTCCCTAATGAGAAGCCTACTTCATTTCCATTTCATTCGCATCCCATGATGCTAGTACCCCCCTCAAAAAATTTTTTTTTTTTAAATGACCGTTTCGTCGATTTGATATCGATTAAAACTGAAAGATTATTGGTCATTCGGTCTAGGCTACTGTAGTTTTTTTTTTGTCATCAATCGTCTAAAAGTGTTGGTCTAGCGTGTGTGACTGGCGTATGAGATACCAATATCTTGCTGTCCATTCCCAATAGCACTTTTGAACTTTTTATTTTCCAAAAAGTAATTTTCCGCATTTCATGTAATTTTCCACATAGGAACCAGAAGGATTAAAAAAAAAAAAATATTTAACACAACAATTACCACTTTGTAAATGGAATTTGTGATTTTATATTTAACACTGCATTGCCAATTTAGACACTTGAGGCCACAATGAAATCGCCTTTTCCTTTTAAATGGCAGAGCCTACTGCAATTGAAATGGACTATCAATTTTCTGCGAATTTTGCCTTTTCTACTCATGTATGATGTGTAATTCTTAGCATTCTGAATCAAAAGATGCTGCAAAAACGTCACCAAAAGGAGATGTTAATCAGTGTAAATTATGTGGCTTCCTTAAACAGGTGCTGTAGCTATTGCTCTTGGTAACTCTGAGGGAATGTCCCCTAGCGATCTCAAGCTGAAGCTCATGGATGACACAACTACGGGCGTGGTTGCCGACGCTCAACCCGGTTCTCCGAATCGTCTCCTATATGTGCCATAGGAACCCGGCGAACTGTTCGAGCATCGCATGGCACTAGACCAGTTCGTAATTAGCACACCGTTCAAAATAATAATCCCGAACATTACCACGTCTTCAAGTTTTTCTTAAGTGGCAATTTTTAATTGTTCATGGTTATTTTATGTTAAAGTTGATGTGTATAAGTATTTTAACTTGATAGTGTATAAATCATTTTATTTGTTCATTATCGTGACTATGTTTTGTAATTTTGTAAAAAAGACCATGAAGACAAATAAATAAGTGAAACCAAATCAAATATCCACTTGGTAACGTTCTAATTTTTTCATCTTACAATAATTACTTTTGTATCCCCCCGTCTTCTGTTTTTCCTTCGTATTTGTATCATTCTTCTCTTCCCTGGACTCCGAAGCACGAGGTATGGGGTTCGAATCCTACCAAGGCACCAATGTTCTTTGGCAAGAAATTAATCTAAATTTGTCACATCGAACCAGGTGTAGTAAGTGGTACATCATCGGCGCTCTCCACCCAGATGCTAAATGGTTACCGGGTAGGATTTCAAGATTTTTCAAGATTTCAAATTTATTCACGTTTCCAACAAAACATTACAAATCAATTATAAACATTTATAACATATTTAAGAAATACATGTAGGAAACAGAGGGGTCCACTAAAAAGGATGAGATGGTTATCTTAGTTTGCTCAGCACTGTGAGCGTCTGTTCGTTCGTTCGTATCTCCTTAGATCAAGATTAATGTAATCTTGATCTTTGGAGTGGTTGCTACAACCGGCCGTGTCAGACACGTTGCCCCGGGGTGCGAGATAGGACTCTTGTAGCATGCCCCCATTTAAAACAATCATACAATAACAGTTAACATTACATTTAATTAATAGTATAAAACTATTAAAATCACTCTCATGTTACGGGAAAAATATTGCATATAATCAATTGATTTGCTCGATTCAGTTCGATGGCACAAACACGGCACTACTGGACAGAGATCCTAATAATTACAGCGTCTGTGAAATGAGGGTATGACAAAGAGACAGAGAAGATGAAGAAATGTGGAGTACCATTACCAGAAAACCTTTGTTCTTAAATCAAATATAAAAAATTACGATTAAGTTTGGAAAAATGATAATTCAGCTTTCATCATTCATTGTATAGTTTTAACCAAATCAAATACCTGATCATGGAAAGATGGATGGAAGGATAGATAAATAGAAAGACTGCCAGACAGATAGATATATACAGACAGAGAGGCAAAGACAGAGGAAGGAAGAAGGGAATATACAGAAAGGGACAAAAGAGGGACCTAAGAGTAATGGAAACTAAAGAGAGAGTTAGCGATCAATAAGAAAGGAAATTGAGAGAGAGAGAAAAAAAAAATACCTAGCATAATATCAGCGCATTGATAGAAGAAAAAAAAAGTCTCGAATAATCTTCACTGCTTCACATCTTTCTAAAAACATCGCCCTCTAGTGTGCGTAGGTTTTTGTATGTAACATAATAATTTCTTCACTTTGCGTTTTCACACAATTATGATCGGTCAAATTATTGTGCATCAAAATTGATTCAGATTTTAAATATTTTCAGGGGAAAATCCCGCAAAGCCGCCTCTATGCTTGGGGCGTCTTTGTAGCAACCAACGTATAATATTTTAACAGTTTATTATGCTAATCATTTAAATCATGTCATATTAGACAATGTATATTACTGCAATGATACATTGTAGGTATTACTGCAAGGACGAAAAAGGAAAAAGTCAGATTTTGAAGAACTTTAGCTTATGCAAATGAGAATCCCATTAGCTATTCACATTCAAGTCATTCGTAAAATCATGCGTAACTTTACGCACAGCTTTATGAAACACTCCCTGGACTGATTACATGAAGCAGTGGACTGCTAACTAGAACAGCTGAAGACATGAAGTTATGGAGAACCTGTGTCCAAAGTTACATTTCATTGTCGCCCCCATCGGCCTTCAAGCTATGGGACAANGCAGGCTGAAATAGTGACATTAATATATTGACTCAAGATTAGGATACAAATCTGCACTGAAAAAAGTGTAGGTGGGTTACTTTTATATTCTGGCAAGGTAAAGGGTGGTGGATTTACAAAACATTTCACTATTACATCTAATTGTCGGAAAACCAGTGATGTTGCGCAACTGTCTCACGGACTTAAGAATGGGCAGAAGGTGTTTCTGTTTATCAGAGTTCCTGAACTTCTGTCCAAAACTTAACAAAAGCGAATCCCTTCTCGAACATCGGGAAGTAAAGTTGGTTATGACAAGGGCATTCGTATACTCAACATGATATCCTACAATTATTTTGAGTACCCGCTTTTGAAAAAATTCCAATGTATTAGTCTCATTGATAGTAATAGAAGTGTGCCAAACAGGAGAAGCATATTCTAGAATGGGTCTTATATATTATGTTGTGTAGATAGTCACCATATCAGCCACACTTGCCTTTGATTTTCTAAGTATACAAAGCGTGTACCATCTACGCGATGCTTTAGCAACAATTTCCGCAATGTGTAGATTCCATTTCAGATCATTTTGAATTGTGACTTCAAGTAATTTGAAATTTTGGATATTTTTGAGTCGGGTTGAGCTCAGTGGTGAAATCCAGTACGGGGTGAAAAGTTCCTTTAAAATGATTTAGTCATGAGATTACATTTGGATGGTTTGGGAAACACATCGTTATCGCTACACCATATTCATGGACGATCTCGTGAAGGTTGCTGTGTGGGATTGTCGTTACGTTTGACAAATTCTCCAAGTGTTAAATCGTCAACGTACTTCCACCGAGCCTCCCAATCAACTCCAGTATCATTAACGAGAATCAGAAATAAGACCGGGCCCAACTTGGTACCCTGCGGTACGCCACAAGATAACTCCAACAGGGGAGAGTGACAATACCTTAGCGCACTGAGTACGGGTAGTTAGGAAGCTGCAAATGATTGGGATGATCGATCTACAAACACCCAATAGAATAAGCTTGTTGAATAAAATCGAATGACTCACCCTATCAAAGGACTTAGTGAAATCAATGGTAGCTAGATAGGCGCAGTGGCAAGGTTATTCAAGGCCTTCAACCACAAATTTAAGCAAGTATACAAAATAGTGTACAGTGGAACAACCCTTAACATTTCTAAACTTTTTATTTAATACCAACATCGGGGTTGAATCCAGAATTCTACAATATGGTCATTTTCCAAGGAAAAACTGATGGGAGAAGTAAGTGTGGCTTAACAACTAAAACATGGGGGTGTTCAAGAAAGATGTGCGTAAATTTACAAATGATTTGAATATTAAGAGCCGAATGGAATGCCCAAAGTTTGACTGTTTGTCCCATAATCTCAATTAAATTGTATCCAAAAATACACTTTACTTATAAATGTTTTGGAAATAATAATAAGGTTAATCTACATATGCATATTTCAACTTTAGCTTATTCAATTGAGAATCCCATTAGCTATTCACATTCAAGTCATTCGTAAAATCATGCGTAACTTTACGCACAGCTTTATAAAACACTCCCTGGAGTGATTATATGAAGCAGTGGAATGGATGGTTATTTCAGCAGCTAACTAGAACAGCTGAAGACATGAAGTTATGGAGAACCTGTGTCCAAAGTTACATTTCATTGTCGCCCCCATCGGCCTTCAAGCTATGGGACAAGATAGATAGATAGATCAATATAATCCATAACATTAGTGAAATACTAAGACTCTAAAACAAAGGGCATACCCCCATCGATTTCCTTACAGTAGTATTTGGTAAAAAAAATGAGATGTTTGGATGTTTTATCCTTTTATAAGTATTATACTTAAAAGATACATACCACTATACTGCACTACCACTGCCACTACCACCATGTTTAGTCATTGGCTAGCATGTCTTTTTAGAAGTGAGGTGATGATGATTCTTGGGTAATAGTGGTTAATAGCTTGAGGATAATCACCCTTCCCCATTGGTACCTCAATTCCATTTCATTTCGTGCATTTCCTGCAGAAGTTACCTTGCGTTGTTTAGCGTTACATTCTATTTTCATCCAGCCTGATCCAGGGTCCCCCTTCGCTCCAAGCAAAAACAAAGTTCAAAATACCAAACATGATTTGTTTTCAAATTTCCATTTGCAAATGGGAGGCCTAAAGAGGGGTTTGGGAATAAATATAATATGCTTATGCCTCAGTCACATCTCCAATCCTACTGGGTTTTTCCATTCGGTTATTGATGCATGAACGGTAGACTTGGCCTTTCGACTCTGCTGCTCGAACACAAAACGTAATAGCTATTAAATACCCAGTGACACCACCGAACCGTCTCCATTCCGAAGCCAAATCCACAAAACAATGGCCTTTTGTGGTAATTTAATTGTTTCTTCGGTCTGTTGTCGATCTGGGGTTGGTTTTGTCAGCGCGGACGGAGAATCTGTGGTCCGTCGCTGAGCGAAAACTTGCTGCATGAACCATATTGCCTTGGCTTTTCGACTCTGCTGCTCGAACACAAAACCTTTTCAAACCTAGTCACTCGTGATTATACTTAGTATGCAGTGACTCCACCGAACCGACGCCACACCGGATCCAAACCAATCGTTGGCTAATCGTTCGTGTGAAGGAAACATCAGTCACACACCCAAAGCGACTCAAGACAGACCAATTCTTGACAACAGGTGTAATGTTAAAGAGAAACTCCAGTTCTGGTTTTAAAAAAAATTCTCACAGAATTAAACGAAACTTACACATAATGTTAAAGATTACAAATAAATGACATGTGCAAAACAATTTTTGAAGAAAATGTATACTGGCTGAGTAATGAGCATAGAAACACAAGGAAATCAAGGTAGTACTATAGGCCCGACATCATAATTGTCCCATATATAGCTTTCTGTGTACAGTGCTTGTTACCTTACCAAGACTTGGTCAAATTTATTATGATTTTGATGACTCCAGAACCTTGCAGTTCACACGAATACTTACATGCTACATGATCAACTGTTTCTGACCCTTTCCACACCTTTTCTTTGACAATGCAATCGCATTACCAGTACTAAAGTTTATCTTTAAGGTCTTGTTTGGTCTGTTGGCGGTAAGTAATTCTGCACAAATTGTGCATTCTATTGTTCAAAATTTTTTAAGTTTAGGACATTTATTTACCTTCGTTCATTATTGACTTAAGCTTTCATGAAGTGGACAATAATGGAAAAGAACGAGAATTAAACGAGTTTTTTTACAAAACAACTTGTAAAGAGGTGAGAGAGGCATTTGGGAATTTCCATCACATGCACATGACTACTTGGGGTAAACAATAAAGCCCGTGGTTTTAAAACGAAAACAAATTTATGGTTGACATTCTAAGGAAATATGTGTCCATTAATTTGGTACCTACGGCAAGCATATGTAGTTGTTCAATTACATGGAAAATCAAAAAAGATTTTGGCTACTCGATATCCTCAACTGGAATGTCGCGGAACACTAATAGCCTATCTTTGCTTAGAAAATTTGTGACATCACGACCGGGAAAGCGTTGTTCACGTACCCGGATGTTCCATATGAAAGCATGTGCAGAGAGATACGATTTTCTGCTAATTTTGTTTCAAATTACCTTGCCCTAATATTTTATAATATTAATATCAATTCCCCTTCCTATAACCATGACATATACATGCCAACGATGTGCTATAAGTCGATATTTTCACCATGTACTTTTTGTGTGTGTGTGTTGAAATCAATTTGGTGAGATTGTGCGTGTGCGAGCTAGCTAGCTCGATGTGTAAAGTAGATCCGGTCGTTTGGCTTTATAGAGTGGTGAAGTTTGACTTCAACAACAAAACAAAACAAAAATCAATTTTTAGAATATCTCAATTTTTTCTTCATTTTCCGAAAAAGCATCAAAAAAAATGTCTGAATGTCGAAAACCAATTAAGTATTGGCTGAGATATGACCATCAGAATCAATAGATGCCCTATAGGAACTCAGTGTTATATGACATATAACATATAATAGCATATAACACTGAGTTCCCATAAAGGACATTCATTTATTCAGATGGTCATATCCCTGCAAATACTTAACATACTCAATTGGTTTTCGACATTCGAAAATTATTTTTGATGCTCTTATGGAAAACGATGAAAAAAATGAGAAATTCTACAAATAGATTGTTATGATGTCACAGCTTCGGTACTCTATACTTCTCGCGTTCGTTCTGTTCTAGCTAGCTGTATACATTACGGTACATTCTATAGTATAGTATTAATGACTGCTTTGGGAGAAATAGTTGTTTTTATTCGCTTAAGGGAAGGTTACAATTGTGCTATTTCCCGAGGCGTGCCGAGGGAAATGGCCCAATTGTATCCTTCCAGAGAGCGTATAAAACTACTATTTCTCGAATATTAAAGCAGTCATTAATACTTTTATATGCCGAAAACAAAAGAGTCAACTAATGACACCACCTTGGCCTTTCTCAAGTTTATCTGCACGGTTGTTTTTTATGAATATAATAAAGAGTAGACTAGATCTAGATTCTAGTCTAAGCAAGATATTTTTACAATTTGGGGGGGGGTGGGCCGGCCCTGTAGGGGATATGGAGAAGAACATGCGCTTTCATATGACAACTAATTTATTGAGTATTACCCTCAGGATCACAACAGATAAATGTTTGAATCTCGAATTGAAAAAAAAAATTGACTTTTTTTGCATAGTCGCGCAATGCACGTAGACTGCATAGAGACTGCATTGTAATCTCAAGTAATTAATACTACCTTGCAGTTTAATAATATTGTCATTTCTATTTCATAATGTTGTATTTAAGATTAAAGATGCATAATTATTATATTGAATGTAATAATTTGCATTCGAGTTGTATTTGTATATATCACATGGTTTNGAATATAATAAAGAGTAGACTAGATCTAGATTCTAGTCTAAGCAAGATATTTTTACAATTTGGGGGGGGGTGGGCCGGCCCTGTAGGGGATATGGAGAAGAACATGCGCTTTCATATGACAACTAATTTATTGAGTATTACCCTCAGGATCACAACAGATAAATGTTTGAATCTCGAATTGAAAAAAAAAATGATTTTTTTTGCATAGTCGCGCAATGCACGTAGACTGCATAGAGACTGCATTGTAATCTCTATGGGAAGAATTTTAGTACACAACATCGGGTACGCGATCAGACACCCTGACTACTACAACTAGATCTATTTTCGTCTAGGTCTATGCTGGTACTCGTCATTTTCAGCAACTAAACTAATATGTTTATGGATATTTCATTTCACGTACCCTTTTTGTTGTTCTTGCTGTCATAATATGCAGTGAGTCTTGCATTTGATAAGTTGAAATCTTAGGAGAGTTTCTTTAGCCATTTTTGTCTTGTTTGGAATTTTCTAGTCTTGTATGAAAATACCGACCAATTCTTCGCACACGTATGGTAACCTCGATCACTCAAACCATTTTTTAACATGTAAACCTATAGCTATTTCACCAAGACTAAACTATCTTTCCCGATAACTGGAAGTTTACCGGGCAATTTTACAGGAATAGTTAAAGTTAATGACTGCAATTTCGACCAATCAGATGGCTGGATTTCTTAAGTTGACTGATGACCAGAAAGATTTTTTTTTTAATGGCTTTTGAAGAGTTTATGGAGGAAGATGATGAAAGTGATGAAGGAAAAAAGGGACAAGAATGCAGACGAGAATGATGGAAGTTGGGAGGACGCAAGTGGGGACTCAGGGGGAGAAGACGATGGAGAAGTTGGAGAGCTCGAGCAGGTAGCCGTCGATGTTCCTGTAGCCGGGGCCGGTGGATCGAGTAGAATGTATAGGGATTTACTGGGTGTTTAAGAGATGCACTGGGTCTTTAGTAGGTTTTGGGGATCATAGATAAACATGGGCAGATTGTTCAAGACAATTTTTGTTTTAATATATCAGTTTAGAATGTTTCGGGGTCATGTGTCATAATTATGTGCCCGCTGGACCCCCGGTCTACGCCTCTGATCATGAAGCAGTCTATATTGTCGCACATCTCCCAGGCACGTAAATTAACCTATACCTAGTCAACCGCCAAACCAAAGAAATATCGCCCCCCCCC
>BEXV01001294.1:14782-32652 GCA_003118195.1 Hemicentrotus pulcherrimus
TTTGAGATGATGGATAAAAGAATGCAGGAATCAAGAGTAATCGGAAGCGGTGAGCTAGGTAAATGCTTCTAATTGGTTTTAATATTAATTTCTGTTAAGTTAGGATACTGCAATCTAGTATTTTGGTGAGGTGAGGTTGGGATTAGAATGACGTATACCTGAGACGCCGTTGGTTTGCCTGGGAGAGGCGGGGGTCTGGGCGGACTGGGCGAAATCGTAGTTGCCCTTCAGCTTGAACATCTGCTTGAAGTGAGGCTTGCAGAAGACGGTTCCCTGGCATGCAGCGTATGTGCCCAGGCTGTGAGGTGAGAGGCAAGGATGGAAGAGGAGAGAGAGAGGATGGGAGAGGAGAGAGGGGTAGGGAAGGAGGGAGAGTGGGGTGGGATTGATGGAGCGAGGGAAGGAGTGGGGGAGAGTCCAAGTGAGGAGGAAGGAGAGAGAGAGGGAGACAGAGAAGGAGGGAGAGACAAGGATGGGAGAGGAGAGAGAGGAGAAAGAGTCGGAGTGGAAGGAAGAGAGGGATAGAGGGGGAGCAAAAGAAGTGGGGGAGGAAGGAGAGAGGAAAGAAGGGGATGGAGGAGGGAGAGTGGGATGGGATTGATGAAGGGAGGGAGGGATAGAGAAGTAGATAAATAGGGTATGGGAGGTGAGAGGGGAGGTGTTGAGGGGAGAAGCGAAAGAGAGGGAAAGAGAGATGGAGGGATAGGGAGTGGAAGGGAGGAGAGAAGGAGGGAGGAGAAAGGGAGAAGAAAGGGAGGAGACAGGGAGAGAGAGAAGGGGAGGAGAGAGAGGGGAGGAGAAAGCGAGAGAAAGGGAGAGAGAGATAAAGAGTGAGAGAAAGATAGACAGAGGGACGGAGGAGGAGGAAGGTAGGAGGGAATGAGAAACAAGACACACACACACACAATACATAGAATTGTTTTTTATCAGACGGTAAAAAGAAAGAGGAGAGAAAGAAGGGTCAAAGAAATGGTAATAAAAGGAAAAAGACAGACACAAAATGAAGAGAAGATAGAATACACATACAAGAGAGATGGGACACCAAATTGAAATGAAGGAAACGCAAGGAGAGACAGAAAGGTGGATGATTGAAGAATGGAGAAGTAAGCACAAGAAGGATGAGAGATATGCAGGAGAGTAAAAGAAAGAAGGTAAGAAAACAAACATAACACACAGAGGAAAGGATGGGGAAGGAAGAACAAGAAAACAAAAGATTCACCATTAAATATAGTGGACACAAATATACTCCAAATAACAATTATTCATGATTAACCAGAGAGAAAAAGTGTTCAAATTGTTTTGGCAATATGGCAATATAAGAGAAGAAAAAGTCATATTACTATATTCCTTGCATGAGGAGATGGGTAGAGCTGACATTTCTTCTCTTTCTTCCAATCCACCTTCATCCTTATTACCGGTAGTTACTCCAAATCTTTACTGGTAATGAACTCATCGCTCTTCTGTACCCTCCCCAAACACCCTTTTACAATCCTTCATCTTACTTTCTCACCCTACCATTCTAAATTTAGCTCACATAAGCACGTCTTCGTCAGCTTGAGTTTGCCAAATAACTAGCTATTAACTACCCCGATCGCAAATGAACTATTTAATTTGTGTCTTCATCAGCCCGCAGGTGCAATAAGCGGGATATTTGTTCGAGAAAATATCCCGAGAAATCTTGGTCTTGTTTCCAAAATATACCACAATTTGGGAAATACTGGGCTAATTTGTGCCAGTCTGAGCTAGTTTGTGATGAGCGTATCGGTTTGGTGAAGACGCAATTTTGAGCTTCGGGATAAATCCCGAGTCTCAAAATAGCCGATTATTTGGTAAACTCGAGCTGATGAAGACAGGCCTAGTGAGAGGGCGATGCGACGACCTATACGTCAAACCAGGTGAGCGTCGGTCGGGCGTGAAACACGCTTCACGCTCCCCAATAATTACAACACATGTGCACATGGGGGTCACTAGCGATGCAACTTAGTAGAAAACAGTATTTGGCCCCTCTTACAGTAATCAAATAGAGAATATGATCTGGAATTAAGACCTCTCAAACTCTCTGGAAGGGTTCTCTAATCTTATATAATCGCATTTACCAAAATCGAATTTTGCTCCTGCTATATATGCACTTTCTTCTAATACATACATGTACATGTAAGTCTGTCTGGCCAGGTGACGATCATATACTAGTACCGGTATGTAGTAGTACAATTGTGTTTGTTTAACAAATTCAAGCTAAAGAACTTGAATATCCAAAGGTTTACACCATTTTCCTTTGACTAAGGACCATAAATTACATTAAATAACAAACAAATACCTACCTATTTATTACCTCCTCCCATTCGGCACATCATTATTTTTCTTTCTGATGACACCATTGCCCCATGATTAAGCACCTTACATAACATACACTATGTACATTATACATAAACACCTAACACCTACCTTAGGGCTTGGGCACTTTTTGCACTTGCTACATCTGAAACATGTCTTATTCCGAATGAAGAAGTTGATGACTACAAAGGTAATACAAAGTTTTGGGAAATTTTGAAAATTTGGTGGATAATGATTCTTTACAATTTTGATATATTTGGATGCCCCTGTGGATGTAAAGTAAGCACTAAAAAAATGAAAATAAACATTTATTGGTGCTCCCGATAGATTTTTGATAAATTTCAAATAGCGCATACGGCCGTACAATGGTAGCTGCGACCCTGAAAATTTCAGAATATGTAGTTGTGATATATAACTACCGAACGGGAATAGCTTTTCGGTCAAAATTAGTCAAGAAACATTGTTTTATAGCTTTATTAATATCTTGACCTCGAGAGGGCGCTATACAACATAAAAAGTTTGTTATTAACAATTGCATAACTTTAGACTCGATTTCAACGGCGACAGCGATCACTGCGTATTGTAGGATCGCATATGCTTCCAATATGTTCATTTGAACCAAATTCATGACCCCATACCAAAACTTTGTATTACCTTTAAAGGTAAAGACCAGCATCGGAAACACCCCAATTTAAAAAAATGAAGTGGCAGCTCTTATCACCAATCATGTGAAAGAATATATTTTGAATAATACATGATAAAAATTTTGTCAGGAAACCGCCTACTAGTTGATATATTTGGTAAATTAGTTTATCTATTGGACTGTGAGAGATAAAAACGCATGTGTCGCGCACGTGTGCGTAGTCCCATATACATCTTTCTGTGTACAGTGCTTATAACTTTATGAAGACTGGGCTAAATTCCTTATCATTTCGAATTTTTGATGATTCCAGAACCTTGCAGTATATCTGTGCTAGATGGTCAACCTTTTCTGATCGATTTCACATTTCTTTCACAATGCAATCGCATGACCAGAACTGGTCTTTATCTTTAACTTATCAAATCGGTGAAAGTACATGTACATTCAACCTAGTGGTAGTAAGCACCTTATATATATAACCTATACTTTACACATTATACGTAAACACATAACACCTACCGTAGGGTTTTCTAGCACTCGATACATCTGAAGCACGTCTTATGATACATGAAGAACTTGATACTACAATCAGAACTTTTACACCATTTTCCCATTACTAAGCACCTCACATACAATTTATGCATCAAACATAAACACCTAACACCTACCGTAGGGTTTTCTTGCACTCTGAACATCTGAAGCATGTGGTATGGTATATGATGTTTTTAGATAAACACCTAACACCTACACCATCTTCTCATTACTAAGCACCTTGCATAGCATACAATTTATGCATCAAACATAAACACCTAACACCTACCGTAGGGTTTTCTTGCACTCTGAACATTTGAAGCATGCAGTATGGTATATGATGTTATCTGCTGTGATCTTCTCCATGGGGTAGACTCGCTTCTGGCATACGTGGCACAGCTCTGAGATGATGGTCTACATAGGGCAGTAAAGAAGAAAAGAAACAAAAAAATCTCGTGTTAAACGGCTGAAAAAATTTCTGGGGCTTTGTTTGGGGTATACATGGCACATTTCTGAGACTACAGTCAACAGACAAAAGATTAAAGGAATCCGGTAACTTTGTTTCAGATTCTGAAACAAAATTCTGGATTAAGCTCATGGTGCAATGATAATTATAAACCTTTAGGTCAGTCAGGAACCCCATGACTTTTACCAGCCGATCGCATGCCTGATCATCAAGATATTTATGATTGGAACTTACACAATTTGAAAACCGTTCGCCTGACGGTTTTCATAACACTACAGTCTATTGGGGAAAACGAGTATGGTAAAACCGGTCACTCAAAGATTTTTACTTTTTTGAGGCACTTCTTGATCATTTTGAAGCGCAATTTTTTTAGGGCTTCAATATTACACCATATCACAGACACTGATAACACGTAGGGTCGTGTATCTCAGATTTAACATTGTTACACGATCCCTTTAAGGGGGGAATGAGAATATCCTTATATCAATAGTTGAAATTTGGTTGAGATGCTTGTGGCATATTTTTTATTATTTTTTTTTAAATACTAAATAAGTTAATAGTTTTGTGATTTTTTGGTTGAGGTAAACTGTCTATAGAGGGCGGTAGACAATATGAGACTAGAATATCATCATTAAAATGGTAGAAAATATCCTGGAGGTTTCACTCATATGCGACATTCATGGCATGGTTACATGTCTTAGGTTCATCTATTGGGGGTAGCAGAGAAAAACACAGAATGGAATATCCTCGTTGAAATGGCTGAAAATGTCCAAGAGTTTGACTGGTTTCCAGGGAAACATCTACCTCTCTACAGAGAGCAGCCTTGGTTTACAAAATGTATCGCTGGTTGTCACTTCCAATTACCTTTCTTTTTTGGTTATTCAATTGTGCTGACAACTTCTTAAAAGAATTGATTTTGTTATAAAGTTTAGGCAATTTTTTTTTTGTAATGGATCAAAAAAAGCACTTGCCTTCTTGAAAGGGATGCAAAGAGGCAAGATTATGTCATGACTATTTTATTTTCTATTTGAGAGTTGAGACATACCAGTACGTCGTTTGTGAAAGGTGCTCCTTAAATGTTAAAAGTGTTTGTAGGTTTTGTGCTTCTTTGTTTGTTTGTTTTCAGGGGGCATTCGTTTCACCTATATTTATTTCAAAGACATGATCTGTATTTCAATTCATGTATTCAATGTAGTTATTTGTCTAACTTCCCTCAGATGAAATAACAAAAGGCTAAGACATAGTTTACAAAGGGCGAAATAGAGAGAAAACATGGAACACAGTTTTATGTTCTGATGATGTGTGAACATGGTTTTATGTTTCAATGATGTGTGAACACGTTTTTATGTCCATGAAGTACTTTATACTGGTATCTCACGGACCACGTTCGCGTATCGGGTTCTGCCAAGCTGTCATCGCGCTTGAAACACAAGACGCTGAAGTGGGTCAAATCCGCGTTCACAATCCAAGCCAAGTCTAAAGCACGAACTGCATAGCCTCTCTATACAGATCTTGGGCGTGTAAGTATAGAATTACTCAAGGAACTGTAATAGTGCGTGTTCATGGATGCACTCACAGACCTGGGTACATAAAACTTTTCATAAAGCTTTTTTCAAAAACAAGTTACAATAACCATTATAAGCTCATGAAATCGTGGCATTTGATTGGCTGAGAGCAGATTTGCCATAGAAATTTAGCATTTGTTATTGATAAAAAAAATTTATGAAACAGGGCCCAAAATTACACAAGTGTAATAGAGCGTGTGTGTGGATGCACTCACAGATCTGGGCCTTGTTTCATAAAAACATTTTATCAATAACAAATGCCAAAATTTTAGTAGCTAATAACTGTTATTGTAACTTGTTATCAATTGATAACAAATTTTATGAAACAAAGCCCTGTATGAAGGCTCAACGAGATATGATGCAGTAAAATGCAGTAAAATGCAGTAAAATGCTGCAAAACAAGCTGACAATTTATTTTGTACTTTTGTGAATAAATGGCAACTGCGAGCATTAAAGATCCTACAGTACCGGTATGCAATATACATATTCACATATCCTTCTATTCTATAGGTGATGGGAAGACTTTAACGAGGGTGGAGAAATGGCCAGAGTTAGAACAAATAGCCTCGATGATCACGTTTGTCTGTCGTGATGAAGTCATCAGCGGTTAATGGCTAGTTGATCAGGTAAGTGTCAGCGTCAAACTAGCCACATCTCATTAGGAAATGGCTCATTTCCTTCTACAATGTATTTGTCAACATCAATAATGACTCTTAACGAGCTACATACACCAAGTCCAGTATTCAAACAATTGACAACACTTTAAATTAGAAGCTACACCAAGTCCATTTCAGGAAATTGAAAACACTGTAAGAAGTAACACCAAGTCCAGTGTTCAAAGAATTGAAAAACACTATAACAAGTTACACCAAGTCCAGTATTCAAAGAATTGAAAAACACTATAACAAGTTACACCAAGTCCAGTATTCAAAGAATTGAAAAACACTATAACAAGTTTAATACACCAAGTCAAGTATTTAGAAGTGGAACATACAAGAATCATAACCCACAGCTCATATTGTCCATATTAATCACTTTTCCCTCTCCTCAAAATTTGCAACAATTAAGCCTACTTGCCACTCATAATAATCCTTGTTCATATTTTTAAAAAAGAAAAATATTTACAAACAAGCCAATATGAGAGTTACTGGCAAAATACTACAGAAATATTATGAAAATATAAAGTTTGTACTTCACACAATTTGCAAAATTTTAATTTAATTTAATTGGTTACAATCAAATCTCTTCTTTGATGATTTGGAAATGAACCATAATTGTCAGTGATTGTCTGCAGTGGAAGAGGGTGGGTGTGGGTGTAGGGGGTGGGTGATGTGCGCTGTGTGTGTGTATGTGGGTGGCTGGCTAATGGTCCTATTCATAGTTTCTAACAACATGTATTTTCCTGTTCCTGCGAAGCATCCTGACGTTCAACCTACCCACCTTCCTGAAAAAAATGGAACCCTGGTAAAACTCTATATAAGCGAAGCATCAACATCAAAAAGAGACAATTCCTGCTCTTACCCTGTTCCAGGGCTACCAGGGCAATAATGATGTGAAAGAGGATGGCATAAAGAAGATACTTCTGCAAAGACTTTCCCCGAAAAAGCATGTTTGAGTTCGAATTCTTATAAAATGATACCAAATTTTTTAACTTAAAGCATGAGTTTTGGAATGGTTCTGCATGGATTGTCCAATACCGGTACTCATCACACAGATTATAAGTAAAATACATAGTGCATAAATACAGTACTAAGTATTGTGTAATGTATCGTTTACGCACGAGTTGAATCCAACCAATGCCATGCTGGTTACAAAAGTTACGACCTAATTCTTAAAAGGTCATTCAGGAAATATTTGGCATAGCGACCCATCTACTTCAGTCTTAGCTTCAGTATTTTCTGCTGAGCGCTAGAAGGGAGTGTACCAATGTACCTAACATAGAGATAACGCCTTTCTGGCAATCCTTCGCATGAGGGGATACTGAAATAATCCACAATGTTAGTCTAAAGAAGCTATGTGATGACTTAAATAATGCTTCTTGGCTAAACTAAAGGAGCAAAGTCAAAGCCTTTATAAGATTATTATCAATGCCAACAGATTCTTTTGGGTACCGTATATCATTCATGGTGCAGAGCTGTAATTTTCTTTCAACAGACTGAATTTACAATTGGGTTTTAGAAAAGGTTTTGGGTCCAAATGTATTTATGTTTCATCCATCATCGAAGTAAGATTTTTACTGTAGAATATTGATAGTGAAGCAATTGTTGCCAGACCAAAATTCAAACCAACAGATTGAAATCATGAAATAAACAAACAACACAATCAGATAGGATAAAATATGAAACAGATTGCAATCATACATGCACTTTGAATGTAACATTGCAATTAAGAACCCCAGTATGAAAGCAATCTAGTATGCATCAACCACTAAGAATATTAAAGTTGTAGAAATTGTTTGTCCAGAGCAAATTGGAGAGGAGCTCGCAAGATACATCACAGCATTGCCAAATTGTGTTCGATCGATCACATATCTATAAAAAAAAAAAATCAAAACTTTCCTATCTTAAATCAGATATTGCTCAAACTTTCACTGGTTTGTTTCTCTCATTTTTCTGCTTCTATCATTCAATTTTAAACCAACTTCACATGAGGGTGGACTACCCCTTTAACTTCAATCTCATAATTGTGTCGTCCCCACATCCCATGTCTACACAAATAGAAGGCTAAAATGATTCAGATATGTGGTCTTGGTATAAGCATGGAGATAAAGGTACATGTAAGGTTTGTATATCCATGCCATGGGCATATCACTTACAGGATGCAATACATTAATGTCTACAGATAACCAATTTGTTATAGACCAAGCACATAGTAGTCTTTAGACACAGACCCATCGAACATTAATTTTCTCCAGACTGTTAAAGGACAGAGTAGTCTCAAAACACAGACCTATTGAACATCAATTTGTTCCAGAGAATCCAGACTAAAACCTTAATAGTTTCAGAGAAACTTTGAACATCAATCTGATGAAGACCAAGCACATAATAGTTTCAAAACAGAGAAACATTGAACATCAATTTGTTGAAGACCGAGCACATAATAGTTTCAAAACAGAGAAACATTGAACATCAATTTGTTGAAGACTATTAAAGAACATAGTACTAGTCTCAAGCAACCAACCCATTGAACACTGAACAGCGAACAGTATAGATATATCGACTGGTCTGAGAGGCATAGCTGTTCCTTTACATGTAGGCTCAAGTAAAGGGGTCATAGAAGGATGTAACGTCCCCGAGAGCCAGTACAGTAACAGCTATGCGTCAAATATTAAAGCAGTCCATGTATCTTATACCAAATTCACAAAATAGTCTTCAAAGAATTCTTGCCTTATCCTTTTTTTTAATTAAAGATTGGTTAAATCATCACAGATAATCTGAGACACTGTATGCCAATCTTCGCTGAAAAGTTGCTTGAATGTTACAACCGTTGTTGTAAAACTAATACCATATGAAATACCTAGCCTTTGGGGGGGGGGGGCATCTTTGTCATTAACTATGGCTAAAATCAAGACTCCAATTTTGACCAATCAGATGACTAGATTTATTCATCATACTAAAGAGAGGTATATAACAGTATATATTCAATTTTCATTTAAAATTATTAATTATATTTATAGTTTTCACTTTCCATTCTTTTCTTCTGAATGTCTTTAAAGAGAAAGGCAAAAATTGGAGTAAACATGATGAAAGGCAAAATCCTTCTTCCTCGCTATTATCTTATTAAGGCATCTCCCGTCCCTCCCACTGACCACACCCCCTGTGCAGAGTGGAATGCACCCTGACACATAGTGCTAGCAGCTGTCTACATTCACAGACATGGTTCATAACACCATTCTCAGAGGGGTGTTAAATTTCATAACAAGGAGTGGACATGAGGCTCATTTACACATCCAAAACACCATCTTGAAAAATCATCATTTTTTTTTAGACTGCCCTTTACACTTTTGGGACCTGTTTCACAAAGCCTTTTTTCAATGACAAATCAGTGACAAATCTGTTGATAACCAATCAGAAGCAAGGATTTCAGTAGCTTTTAACAAAAACTGTCATTTGTCACTGATGACAAGTTTTGTGAAATGCCCCCCCCCCCAGGAGGAACCCATTAAAAATGAAATAAGAGCAAATTGTTAAAACTAAAACAAGTTAAAAATTCAGAAGGTTCCTCAAGTACTACCCTGAGTTATGTTCTATTTCCTTATTTTTTTTTGCAGAAGATTTATCTTGATTCTCAAATGAGGAAGAAACAGAATATATACTGCTAGCATAAGTTATTTCCTTTTGAAATCCAACTTATTCAATAACTGGATAGATATGTCCTCTAACGATAAAGAAGAGAAAGAGAAGGAGAGAGAGAGAGAGGGGGAGAGAAAGAGAGAGAGGGGGGGAGAGAAAGATAAAAAGGAGAGAGAGAGAGAGAGAGAGGGGGAGAGAACAAATAAAGAGAGAAAGAGAGTGAGAGTCAAAAGGGGTAGGGAGAAATAGAGAGAGAAATTTAGACATAAATACATTACTAGGTTCTGTCCCCCAAATAACTGTTTGTATGAACATTTTAGACTTGATAGCTACAACCAATTATCTTATACAATTAAGTACTAATTTTCAATTAATTGTTGGATGAGACGAGTGCACACTATATAACTGCACTTACGTTTTTAAGGAGGAAATCAAAAGGTTTTCAAATTACAAACTACATCATGTACATGTAGTTCCTTGTACAAATGGATTGTCATATTACAAGGAGAGCGATCATTAGCCTCTAAAAAGGAGTAATGTTACAGCCAGTTCACAATACAAGAAAAGGAATGGGCTTTCTTTGCTTTACGTATCATATAGCTATGGTTCTCGTATAGCTATACCATGAATTTGGGTTGTGTGAATGAGGGAGAGGGTAGAGATAATATACACAAATATTTATGAGGGTATGTTTGTATGTCATTAATGAAGCAAGAGGGTAAGCTCCAAACACAAACAAACAAGATAAGACTGAACAAGTAGGCAAACCATTGCAGGACAGGATCTATTGATTACATGTTGTTCTGCAAATTGGCAACAATAACATTTCCTTCTTTTTTTGCAACCCTGTTCTAATATAATGTAATAACTCTGAAAACAATATACGGGGGTAAGAAACTTTCAGGGGAAAAAAAGAACTGTATTGATCAATCTTTGTTAAACAATCTTCATGAATCAATAATCTTCTGAGAAGATATAAACTTCTTTTATCTACCAAGAATAAATCATATTGTCACAATCAATACATGAAATAAGAGTTAAAAGAAATGATTCCAATTGCATAGGCAAGGGTGTATGGAGGGCACACCAGGAGATTGTTACATATAAAGTGATGTCACAATGGTTAAAACACAAGTTTAACTGTGATGTCACAATGCTTAAAACGCAACTTCAATGTGATGTCACAATGGATAAAACTAAAATTAAGTGTGATGTCACAATGCTTAAAACAAAAATGCAATGTGAACTAATACACATCAGACTAATGGCTAGGCATGTCGCGATCACTCGAGAATTCTTCTTAGCCTAAATTTAGATCCAGGAATGATATTGATAGCAGCGGCGGCCATCGCTCCATGAATCATAACCAACTATTCCAGCTTTGTCGTGAGATAGAATACCTGAGGCTGAGGAAGATGGGATACATCATGTATTTCTGGCTACAATGGTTTACATTGTATGTAGAACCGATGGAATCTATACAGTTGAGGTTCGGTGTACAGGATAAAGAGAAGAGAAAAATAGACAGGGAGAAAAGGACAGACGGAAGAGAGAAATAGACAGACGGAAGAGAGAAATAGACAGACAAGGAGAAAGAGGGGGAAGAGAGGGAAAGACAGAGAAAAGAGGGAAAGACAGAGAAAAGAAGGAAAGAGCAAGAGGAAATAATAGAGAGATAGGGAATAATGGAGAGAGGGAAAAATGGAGAAAGGGGGAGGAAGAGAGGGAGAGAGAGAGAGAGAGAGAGAGAGAAAGAAAGGGAGAGGGAGCAAGAGAAAAGACAGAGAAGAGAAGGAAAGAACCAGGGAGAAATAATGGAGAGAGAGGGGGAAGAAAAGGAAAGAACGAGAGAGAAATAATGGAGAGATAGGGGGGAAGAGAGAGAGAGGGGAAAGAGAGAGAGGAGGAAGGGAAAGAGAGAGAGAGAGGAGGAAGGGAAAGAGAGAGAGAGAGAGAAGGAAGGGGAGGTAACAAAAAGAGAGGAAGAGAGGAAGAGAGGAAGAGAGGGGAAGAGAGGGGAGCAAAGACATTTAAATAAACAGAGAAATTGCAAGACAGACAGATTAAGACACATAAAAATAGTACACAGGTTTTAGAAGAAACAAAGCGTAGGAGGGATCCTGTGTTAATTAAGTTAACTTTAGGTTTTGTATTTGGTCGTAACTTCAATTTATTGAACCTAAAGTATTTTAACCAAGAGTGCGATCACATGGTCTAAAACTACAAGATAACATTAGTTGTAACTTCAATTTAACTTAAGTATTGTAACTGTGAGTGAGTTTGTACGGTCCCTAACTACAAGATAACTTTGGTCATAACTTCAATTTATAATTTAAGTATTGTAACTGAGAGTGTGTCCACATGGTCCTTAACGACAAGATATCTTTGAAGATTAAAACCAAGACCTAAACTTAAAGTTACAGACTGCCATGTGAACCTCATTAGTGGCTTAATCTCATGTTCCTCTGATCATGGCATCATTAGCCAGGATTAAATCATCTTAATCTATCTGCGAGATCACATCAAATGATCAGGAGTCAAGCTTCAAGTCCATTTCCTACTTCTGGGCTTTTAGTTACAAATATGTGATATTTCTGACTGAAAATATACCTTTTTAAAGGTATATATTGTTTAGCAACTGGAAGTGTCATATCAAATTTTATGACATCATTTAACTAGGACCATATATAAACAACCTAATTTGAAGAAAAAACCACCCACATTTTGAACTACGATTCAACCTATGAAGGGGGAAAAACTTTATGACACAATGTTATCTTGCCATTGAAACATTCAGGGTTTTTTTATCGGTTGCCGTATCACAAAATCAGCGTTTATGAAATACATGTTGATCTTCCTAAAAATCAATTGAAATTAATAATACAGAAAACAGATAAGGATAATTAGACACCATTTTTGGATGAATTTGGTTTATTTCTAGTGGTAGTCAAATTTGAAAAAATGGGAGCATTTTCAAAGTGAACCTGTTCAGGTGGTATTATTACCATTATTTCCTTCCACATACAAATAAAAATAAACTATTTTCAAATGGGAAATCCAGTTTTGATTCACAATCGTTGAACCTTCTCTTTAAAGTGCTGGTCATTCTATATGAAGAGGGCATAGTATATGAAAATCAATAACAACCAGAGTCAGCTGTTAAAATACATCAATAAAAGAACCAGCCCAGTTAGCTGTAATTATAGCTAAGAACAGATGGCAAACAGGCTGAACATAGCAGGACAAAAGGGGCAAGATATGGTTGCCAAGTTAGGAATAATCAGGGGGCCAATCCAAATGTGAATGTCCAAAAACACACAGCAACAAAAAGGCTTTGATTTAAATATAATCCACAGAGGCCTACAGTGTACATATTCAGGAACAATCTTGTAAATAAATCCTAATTTTAATTCTAAAATCGAAATGAAGTGTAGGTCTAAACACCTATTGTTTTCTTTATATTCTCTATGTGTTTTTATTTTCTTTATTTACCTATACTGGTAGATAGTGCTCTGTAAAGTAGAGGCATTTTATCGTTATCAGTGTCATTAACCAGTTCTATTATGTGGACTACTAGAGCTATAACAAAGGCAGTTTAGTGAAATGCAGTTGCAAGTTAAGAGGCATCGCAACGCACATTAATAATACTAATAATAACCTACACCTGTAGGCTTCTAAAAGTGCATTTCATCTTCAGTGATTGTGCTTTACAATAATTAAACATAATTACAGAACTACTTCTAATTACTACTGGTACTAAAGAAATATCAAAGAAAGAACAAGATTAATCATGATCAATCATTATCAACATCAATTACAGAGAAATGAAAGAAACTAATGACAAAGTACAGTAATATAGTTTAAATTGCAAACTTTGGATGCAACAAAAAATGGTATTTATAGGGAGGGGCGCATCCGCATCAATTAGGATTAAGTCAATAGCTGAGCTAGCATTTACAGCAAACCCTTGAACCCAAGTTTGTTAAATAACTGTTATTCATAGAGGTTTGATTATGACTTTGATGCACAGACGTCATTAAACCATTCGACTCCAGATTCATCTTTACGAGCCCATATATTTAGGCTAAGCCATCACAAGTGATAATGACATTTGCTTGTATGTTTAAGTGCACTATTGAGTATTGAATAATATTGCTATGCTTGATGAATGGATTTAGCTACTTCAAACGATTTTCCCAGCAAAACACTTTGCCTGAATGAGCTCCAATTGGCCGATACATTCAAAAGAGAGGGTTGAGTTCTGGGAATGGCGAAATCATGATTTGTGAGCTTGTTCATTTTGTGGAAAAATAGCGTGGGAGAAATATCCCTGAATAGGATAATTTCATATGCGAAACATAACAAGAACTAGTGTTAGTGTTTGGACCACAATTTCATGCCACATGCTTGTGCAGTCCCATATACACACTTCTGTGTACAGTGTTGACTTTCAGCGAGCTCCAGTTAACTTCTTTCAATTTGATGATTCTAAAACCAAACAATATTCACAAATAATTCAGTGCCACACTTCCAAAAGGTTTTTTTTTCAAAATGAAGTTGCTTGATCAGACCTCAATTTCATCTTTAATTAGTTTAGCACAGTCGGCAAGAGGGCTAGACGGATTAGAGTTTAAGTGCAGGTCTATGTGCCGACACAGCAAATCACCTCCAGTATTGCCTGGATACGAAGGCATGAACAAAGGCAGTAAAACTCGGGCGTAAAGAAGATAAGCAAAGCGATGATACAGCCACCATTTTTCTGTTCCCTCGTGACAAGTTTCCCATTGCACATGTTATAGTATATGTAACATAACATATCTCCTATTTGGGGGACTGTCTCCGATTTGGGATACCAACTACCTTTGTTTCTATTTGTGGCAAAGCGATTACCTCCGCGCTCAAAATAAAAATAGGATGAGCAGATCGATTCCTCATGAAATAGTTCCCCTCTCAACAATTTATTGCTGAAGATGTCATTTCCTTCGTTCTTTTGTAAGCCAAGTTTCCAATATAAATTGGGGAGAGATCCTCCCGAATTGGATGTGCGCCTCAACTGCCTATAGTCTTTATCATATATATATGAGATAGAATTTCTCTTCACGATAGCATATGTAGGCTTTAGATCTCACACACAAACAAGACGTATGAAAAATAAAACAAAAGCAAAATAAAAACAAAGGAACAAAATAGAAACAAAACAGCAAATCATTTGATACCCCCTGCCGGAGCCCTCCTACTCACGAATCGTGGCTTCTTTTCGGTCGTCGTGGTCTCGGTCGACATCTTTGTTTTTCGGTCTGGCTACGTCGAACGTAAACAAAAAGTACTGTTCAGGGTCTAGTCAAAATTTGGGTATGGTCTAAAAGTTGTTGATGTAAAAAATGGAAAGTAAGTGGGAGCTTTGAAACCGAGGTAGTACTAATAATATTCACAGGGCAGGATGTGTATGTGATGGGGCGTGTGTCGCGTAACGTTTTCAGTCGGGTCATGTGTCCAGCTTGTCTGTAGGGGGTCCCTGACGAAACTTGGTCTTCCAGAAGTGGGCTTGGACGAAGTAAGGCAAGCGTCCAGTGTTTACAGTCACTGTGGGAAGTCTATGTGGCGATGATGATGTCGCAGGCTTTGCTGATCGAGCTGGATGCATAGAACAGAGCTTGTAATGTAGTCTGCTTCAGTGCTTAGTAATGCAGTGCTCTGCCTGCCTCAGCTAGCTAGGTTCATTCACAATAGCTAGAGATTTCTTACATCTAGTCTGCACCCCAGGAAATCACAACAATAAATCTTCAGCAGAGTCAGAATTCTGGATATTTTATACAAATCCGAATCCCTAAACTATTTCAGCAATAGTCATCCAGTGCCAGATTAATTACGCATACTGTAGATATCTGAAACCGCTGGAAGAAAATCATGTTTTCGAACATTGTTTTGATTCAGGGTGTCTGAAGTGCTAAAGAGGTCTGCAAATTTAGACTAGGTACAATAGATGGGAGTTATGTGTACCATGTAATGAAGATATAGGGCTCTAAGCATGTGTGTGTATGGGTGTATATCCTGTGTGTCTGACAGCTGGATAGCCTTGCATGCACATACAGAGGTTCTGTTGTGAACCATTTACTTTCACTGGCTAACACTTCCTGGTTCACAGTCTCACAATTCAGACCCTGCTTTCTTCCTTTGTTTAAAAATCCATCCATTCCTCAACTGTCTCGACTATATAGATGCAAAAAAAAATGCTATTTGATCATTACAAATAATCAACAATATTTTCATCAGCATTTCACTCACAAAGAATCATACATTTACTTTAGGGACGATGAGAAATATCGAAACAATAAGTGTCTGGGTCTGGAATGTAGAATAATATCTGGATTCTTCCACTAACATCTTGATAGAGGGGAGGTCAGACTAGGCACTGAACAGGATATCAGTTGTAATAATATTTCCTTTCAGAGATTATTTGACACCAATCGTCAAAACCATTAAATCAAGGAACTGAGTTAAGTAGAAACTTGTGTTTGTTTGTTTATTCTCACACCAAGCTGGTATACAAGTAGTTTCATTAAATTGTAGTTTATGTGCTACATATTTTGAGAGAGAAGGAGAGAGAGAGAGAGAGGCACGTATTTATTACTGCCATTAAATGTCATGTTATCAGAATCATAAAAGTTATATGATGTAACATGGGACCTTTTATGACCAACCTTAAATTTTTGTATGACGATCATTTCTATTTTATTTTGAATAGCTGGCATTTTGTTTTGCTGGTAGGTATCTACCTATTTCAAGTATTTCTCATCTTATATCTATATCTGCAAGCAATTTTTTTAACTCAGGTTTTTAAACTTTTTTGTTCCCTTTATCAATCATTTTCACCATCTCTTCCAATCCACACAGAGCGCAAAGTCTCCACTATTAACCGTGCGATCCCTGAGAATACATCAGTTAAAACCACACTGCACTACTTACAGCTACTTGCGCCCTCTGTATAGCAAACAATGCCAATCGGTGCCCGTTGGTCCCTCATGATCCGCTTTTTTTTATGTTAACCAAGAGCTGATTTGATGGGATAACCACCTGTCAGTGACCTTGCATGGAGGTCTAATTTCCCCTGGCCAAACTAGTGCAAATGGGCTTTAAACAAAATTGGAGTGTAAGGCGTGTCTTCATTTTAAAGTGGAGAGTTCGTTATTTTCTCAGCTTATTGGGCATGTGACACGGAAACAGTCCAGACAAGGACTTGTGTGTACCTAGCAAAGTCTAATGACTAACATGACATATTTTGGTTTAATTAAGTTTACTTCCTTTTAGTTCCTTGTAAAAAAAAAATCTGTTCCTCCAAAAATGACACCTAGTTAAAGTTGTTTGAACTGTGACTCCAAGCCATTATTCTCTATTTGCCTCTCTCCACACAGGTGTGCACAGTCCATCTCTTGTAGCAGTTATTTTTGCAGGGTTCAATTTTTTACGTGAATTTCGAAAACCACTTATCAATCTCAACTTAAACAACACGCACAAAATACTCTAGTATGAGCCCAGCACCAGGTCATGCGACACCGTTTGCGGCCACACTGATCGAAATGGGACACTTCAATAGAATGATAATCAATGAAAAGTATATAATCGGTGGTGGTTGTGGTTCTACATGAATTTAAAATCTCATGAATTTGTCTTGAAACCCTTGGTCTGCAGAAATATCTTTATGCGAAACCATTTCCTCAAACAGTAGTCATTTAGTTATGTGTACGCATGGAAACATTGCAAATCTGGATTACTTGCAAAATGATTCCTAAACATGAACTTTGTATATATGTATAAAACCATTCACAAATCTGGAATACAAAACAAATTCATGAACATGTCATGTCTTGCATGTTTTTTATTGATTTTTTTTTCTTTTATTGTGTACGTTATTGTTCTAGTTTATCTTCTATTTATGGATGAAGTTATTCAACTCAATGAAATACTCATAAAATTCTCGACTGTTCTCTGCTCATGTTTCTATTCAACAGCAAAGTGGGGCGAGGGGGGGGGGGGGGGGGGGG
>BEXV01001294.1:41222-77313 GCA_003118195.1 Hemicentrotus pulcherrimus
AAAAAAGAGCCCCCGAAATGGAAAAAAGAGCCCCCGAAAGTTGAAAAAGTAGCCCCCGAAAATTTTCCAAAAATTTAAAATGGAGCCCCCGAAATGAAAAACTTAATTTTTTGCCTGTAATATACAAGGAGAAAAAGCAAAATCTCATACTATTTGTAGTCTCTTGAATATAGCAATAGGTTATGCCATTCTGGAATGAGAGCGACTTAAGCAAAACTAATCACTAAAGTCTCTAAATTGGCAATGTAGTGTACAACATTAATCACTGTTTTCATGAATAAACGGTCAAATTGTTGGGTAAATTTTGCAATGTTCTTTCACTGTGGTTCATTTAATAAAAACAGTTTTTTGAATATTATTTGAATGCAAACTATGAGTGAGTTGAAAAAGAGATTAATTAATGCCAATTTAAGGAGGGAAAACCATTAATTTAGAAAATAAGAAAGCTTATAGGTCAAAAGTACTTATCTCTAATGATAATAAGACTATCATAATTCATAGAGGCATGCACTGAATAGCTTCTCTTTGCTTACAATTTTAGAAAACCATCAAACCCCAAACGAGCCGTTTCCCATGGAAATTCAATCAATTTAAACAAATTAAATCCCTGTCTGACTGTCTCGTTAGCATTTCACAATGGTAGAGAGTACAAATACAGTGTACAATAATACCTGGAAAACCTTCATCTGGTAAACACTTGTACATATCATCTGCACTATACAGTAAAACCTGATTTAGTGACCACCTGTCTACAAGGACCACATTTCTTGTTTCTGTTGAAAAAATAGTTTCTCATTGAAACTTGTACTAGAGGAACCTGTCTATACATACATGTAGAACACGTTTTGTGTTTCCCTTTAAACAATGAGGAATACAGAGTTCAATGCATGGAAAACATACATCTGGTAAACGCTTACAACATATCATCTGCACTATATAAGTTTTAGGAAATTGGACAAATGAATTTTTCCACATACCTAAAAAAAAAATTGGTAAGGGTATTAATAATTTAGTTGTTCACTGTATATCCCAAACGAGGATCTCTACAACGAAGTCATTGTTTTCACATTTTTCAAAATAACTCCTGCTTTAAGGCATGATTCGAGGTATTCTACATCGACAATCTCACAAAATCCTGTAAAGAGCGCGGAATTATTCGGCAAATGCTACACGTTGGGTGTTAATTTCTTTAATTCAGTTAGATTATATTTAAATCTTTCCCCTGGACTCATGAAGATTATCTGATTTTGATATTCATATCCTGCTGCCATTAGACCAGAAGGAAGCCATAAAATTCAGTCACCCTAGACTTCGCTTCGGAATCCTCGTCTTTCCGTATCAATTTCTGATTTGATCTAAAAAGAAGCACAGCTACTCATGTTCCAAGCTTCTTCTCCACTACCCTAAATATACACATCCTATTTTAGAAAACATAACAAGTTTAGTCACGACATTGTTTTCACTTGGAGACTGCTGTTTGAAGTGTCAACTGACAAATGTTAAAATTGAATCTCATATTTTTACAGACAAAGACTTTAAAAAATGTGTTTCTTAATTCAAAGGAGCACACAAACTAAAGTTGATCATTAATAATATCATCAAGATATTGTAAGATTTAAGCCTTTGCCTACCCCCCCCCCCCNTACAAATATAATAAATAGGAAATTAAAAATAAATGAATAAATAAAATTAAATTTATGAATGGTATAATAATACATTAACAAATCAATGAATAAATGAATGAATACAAATTAGTAAAACAAAGTTTTTGGGATCAGTAGAAAGTTTTACAGTGGTGACTATTCAGTTATGCATTGCGTTTAACAATCTTAAAGGTACATGTAAAGGCCAGTATTGGAAACGCCCCAATTACAAAAAATGAAATGGAAGCTCTTATTACCAATTACGTGAAAGAGTACGTTCTGACCAATACATGATGATAACAAATTTGCCGGGAAACCGCCTAATAATTGATATATTTGGTAAATTAGTTTATCTATTGGTGTGTGAGAGATAAACGCATGTATCGCACATGTGTGCGTAATCCCATATACATCTTTCTGTGTACAGTGCTTGTAACTTTACAAAGACTGGGCCAAATTTCTTATCATTTTGACGATTCCAGAACCTTGCAGTACACACCAATACTGTATATGCTAGATGATCAACCTTTTCTGATCGATTCCACAACGTTTCTTTCACAATGCAATCGCATGACCAGAACTGGACTTTACCTTTAACAAATCAAACAAGCAGGGAAATTGCAGACCCTTCCATGCTTCTCTCAAACTTCACAATGACCCTAACACAACCAGCAAATGAAGCATCTCATAAAAGAGTCAAATTTGATTCATCCAGTGATTGAGTTATATTCATGGATAAGATCACTTAAATTCAGAGCTAAAAATAATGAAATGACTGGGGTAAGCTGAATTTCCAAAGTCCCTCGAGTTTTGTCAATACATTTAAGTGCTTATTTGGCAAAATATATGTCAAAAAGCCTGGCTGACGAGTCTAGCATGCTTCCAGGTAATAGGGGGATTTCCCCCTATCCCCTTTAGAGTGCACATTGATACTAAATATAGCCACAGACATAATCAAATTACTGTCAGAAGATCCATTTACATTGCAAAAAAAACAGTTTCAAGACAAAAATCTGTATTTTTAGCTGCCAAGATCTAAGTTTAATACTAGAAAAACACATAAGAAACCTTAGGCGTTCGCTCATGCCTTGTTTAGGTACACTGTAAGTTGTGTGCATGATTGTAGCACTCATCGCTGTTCTGCAAGCGTTCGCTCGGAAGCGATTAGATCGAGTCACCAGAGGCTGACTGAAAACAGGAATGTGTCAAGTGCGAGCATTTACACCGCAAAACCAGTGGAGTTTCGAGGCAACCAGCTTTGAAAAGAAAAGAAAAACACTCCAGAATGGGTTAGTTCTTTGATTCAGGTATTTTGTAGCGTTTTGGGGGTAGTTGCCTTGTAATTTCTGACAAAAATCTGGAATGTTGGAAAAATTGACAGTATTTCCTGGCAGTGTGAATGCCCCTAGACTGGAGGGAAGATAAAGACTCTCCTCTAAAGAAAGGTTTACATGAAAAGAATTTCCAGGATCACTGCATGTGATTTGAAAGGATGTCTGATAAAAAAATGTACCGTATTAGCTCCTGAAAGATTTCTGAGACTGCAATGCAGCATGTAATTTATAATGCAAGCAGAAATCATTCATTTTTCTCACATTTTATTGCGGTGTTTTTAACGGAAGCTGTTAGGCAACTTCACGTAAACACACCAAAAAACTCAAACAAAACATATTCACCTCTGGAGCGTGTTTTTCTTAAATGCTGGCAGAAATTTTACAGATTTTGTTTTTAATGTAAATGCTTGCCTTCAAAACATTTTGCATGATTTCATGAAACAGTGATGTTGTGGAAGAAGAAAAGCAAAATGATGACAAAAAGCTGTAACAGCTAGAGTTGCAAATCGTATAATGATTTCAGAGCTTCGGTGGCTATTCATGTCAGTGATGATACTGAAAAAAATCTAAACACTCTCATTAGCGTCAAACTGGTTCTCTGTTTCAGCTCAAACCTTTAAAACAACTTTATCTACGTTTGGAAGATTTTTCAGTTTTTACTGATGGCAGAGTAGGTATATATTCTTTGACGGGACTTCCCTTTACAATAACACTTTCAATACAACACTAATGATGCACAGTTATGAGTGGGTCAGTAGAAGTTGTGTGCACAAGGTAAGTTTGGGCATGGTTTAATGTTAAACACAAAAAGCATAGATTAATACTAGCTTGGTCTTCTAATCTTCTGTCACCATAAGTCAAATATTGCGCCGTTTTCCAATCGCCATATAGACAAGCTATTATTTAAATTTTGATATCAATTGCTGATATCACAACTTATTTATGCAGTCAGTAAAATTCAATCAAATATGCACAATCAATGGCTCTTAGCAAATCAGATTGCAGGGATTTCTGAACGCATTCTATGAAACACAATTGTAAATATGCCAGTGCTGAAATGTATTCACAGCTACATGAATGCATTTAAAATGTATTTACAACTACATTCACAGCTACATGAATGCATTTGAAATGTTTTCACAGCTACATTCACAGCTACATGAATACATTTGAAATGTATTCACAGCTACACAGCTACAGTATAGTACATTCGCAACTACATGAATACATTTGAAAAATATTCACAGCTACATGAATACATTTGAAATGTATTCACAGCTACATTCAGAGTTACATGAATACATTTGGAAGCTACATGAATACCGGTACATTTGAAATGCATTCACAGCGAAGGCAATCCTCTATTTTGGTGTGAGCTTTCGTAAATCCCATCATCTCATTAAATACCTTAAGTGGATCAAAAGCAAATCTAGCCTCAAAAATCAAATGGAAATTTCCGGTGGCGAGAGTAACCAAAATGCGGTGACTAAGTCATTGTTAATAAGTGTTCCCTAGTAACTGTGTATTCTGGGGTGCAGGTAATTTGATGGGCTTAATGCCCTGCATCCTCGTCCCATGTTGAATGTTATCATTCATTTTCTCGCTAAATCATGAATGAGAAGTTACAAAATAATGAAAAATGATAGCTATGACGGCCATGCCCACTGACACCTGTCGCGGCTTAAGCAATATAGTCTGAATTCTCAGACTTTGTAATGTGATTGCTAAGACTTTCAACAAATCCGATGACCGGGGTAATAATATGATTGCAGGGCCCTCAGGGAGAACAGTATTAATACTAATGAGGCTACCCTGGGTAAACAAGACATATTATTATCATTATCATTATTATCAACTTTAATATATAGACTGGTAGTGGTAAAATTGCAGTTCAGGGGTTTTGGGTGCAAAATATCCATTCATTATTGATGGCAATACTTCAACCTAAATTTGCAAAAAAGCAGAAATATATGCCCAAATGGTTCAATGTTGAAGTGCATCTGCGATATCTATCCAGGCCGGATCAATTTGATAATTGACCAAATATATCAATTAGTAGGCGGTTTTTCAGCAAAAGTCGTATCATCACGTATTTAGTCAAAACATATTCTTTCACATAATTGGTAATAAGAGCTTCCATTTCATTTTTTGAAAGGGGGGCGTCACCTAAATTGGGTTACCTTTGAATTTACCAAATGGAATCTGTGTATACGCAAACAAATATTCATATACCGGTATCCCTCAAAATTGTTTCCCATTAAAACCTGTACTAAAGGAACATGAACTGCCTATAAAGACCACTTTTCACAATTAATGTTTTCCTTGAATGGTCTTTATATAAGGGCTCCACTGAACCAACTTAAAATACTTGTATAGAAACTAAGCAGACACGGCTCCGTAATTGTTGTCCATTCTGCTGTAATCTCTTCAGTCAACTTTTAAATTTATGCTATGTTTTATTTTGATACTGATGCTGTGTAAATAGCAATGTCCACACAAAACTTAGGGTACACAACCACGGGTATAGACTATGGTAATAACAAATGTGGTGTTTATTAAGAAACCTTTTATGAACAGGCAAGCATAAAGGGGGAGATGTTAGTTGAAATGGGAATTAGTCCAACCCCAAAAATTATCAAATTGGTTTTTATAAATGCAGGGGTAGGGTGTACTGTACACACAGTTTTAGTGTGCCTGCATAAATTCAACTGGTATACATTTACATACCGATCTGTGTGAGCCCTTTAAGTTTGAATATTTAAAGTAGAAGAAAAAGATACGACCCTAAGGTCTCTACCAAACTATCAAACTATGTATCCAGTCCCACACTATCTTTTGTTCAAATAGAGTCTGTGCTCAAAGAGAATGGCAATGCATATTGACAATGTCTGATCAAACATTTTACTCAAGTATTGTGACCTTTTAACCATTAAATGTCAGAGGGAACTCAATTTGCATAATCGCAAAGAGGGACAACCCTAAGTAATTTTTTTTTAAATGCTTGCCTTGACATTTAAATATTGAAGTAGTACAAAGCTCGAAATGTTTATTTACATAGTAAATAATCCACAAAGATTAAGTAATGCAATAGTTTGAAATGACAGAGAAAATGATTCTCTAGATCTGTTTGGTTAATTCTAATCAGTTGAGTTGACTTGCCATTTAAAATTAGGCAATAATGATTATAATCTAAAAGGCAATTGTGATTACGGTATCGTTTAAAAGGTCTTGTGAGGTAGTATTGATTTATGGTTGGTCGATTGTTATTCATTTTTTCGTTACTTTTTTTGTTTTGCTTTGCTTTTTCTTACTTGAATACCTTGTATGTATACCAACACTTCTGGAAGTAAGCCGTCTCCAGCTTTAAGTTGTCTCTGAGAGACTTAGTAATGGTAATGAGGATTTCTGCCTTACCAAAGGGTACTAGCGCACTGACTTGGTTTTGAACCCGAGCCTCAAGTTTAGTAAGAGTACCTGTAGGCCAATTAACCTTAATTAACCCATTCATTCACTGATTTTTTTTTTTCTTTCTCCATTAAACAAAAAAAGTTGAGTTCTGGTCAAACGATCACTAAGAGAAGGAAACTGTCAGGAAGTTATTGTGACAGGGCGATTATGTAAGCACACACGTATACTGCCAGGTTAAGTAATCATCAACATAATGAGAAAGTCACATGCACAGTACACATAAACGTATATATGGGACTACACAATCATGTAGAATGAAAGGTTGGTCTAAACTCTAGCTATTTCTTGTCAAACTTTGCCTTTAAGGGTATTTGAAGAGCATCCATTTTTAGGGAAAATATTGTCATTATATTATTCTACACTAACATGAAAAAGGATGAATCAAATAACAGATGGCTTTTAACCTTTCCCAGAATTCAATGTTTACATCAAAGGGGAAGTTAATCCTGAAATAAGGTTAGTTTTAATAGAAAGCAGAAAAATGAGAGGAACAGGACAGTGAAAATATTGAGGAGTAAAAATTAATTTAAAATCAGTTATGAATTTTTACTGTGGCAATCAATAAGACACAAATTAGTAACTCTGTGACAATTATCTTGCAAGATACCCTCCCATTCCCAAATAATACAATCAAACCTGTCTTAGTGGCTACCTCTATGTAAAGGCCACCTGCCTAGAGTATTAGGTATGTTGCCTCCTTCAAGAAAGAAATGTATGAAACAGTCTAGAAAGACCACCTGTCTACAGTGGCCACTTTCTCCACTTCCATGGGGGAGCCTTGATAGACAGGTTCGACTGTATTACATAATAAGGGACCCCCTTCCCGTTTTCTCAACATCTAATCACGACAATAGAAATCAACATAACCTAACATTTGACAACCTACCTCTAACGATCGGATGCATGGTGGCCATCTTGAACGACTAGAATGGTACTAATCCAACACAAATAAATCACAGTTAATGTATTCCGTTCCCAAGAGCAGGTGTCCTCGCCGCGACCAACACGCAACCCAATGACTCGACTCGCCTTGTCGAGCCGGCCCTGCTGGCGAGGGTAAAGACTTCGCCCCCTTTCAAATAATGACAATCCTAATAAGGCCTGACTGTTGTCCTGAGTATGCAATTACACTTTATCCTGTTATCAGGTGTTTGTTCTTCAGACAGTCACGCAGTAAGTACACTGGAAACGAAGTCTCGGAGTAAAGTCCTCGTCTTGTCTTGCTCAGATATCAGCACTAGATCTCCCTGCCTCGAGTCTGCACAGCAAAGTGCCAATGTCCTAAATGATGATTAAAGGCTAAAACATCCCTTCATTGATGGTGCAAACATTTACATAACAATGAAATGCACAGGTGGAATTAAATAAGTGGAATATCTCCCTGCCTGTCAATGGGAGAGCTAGTGGGTAATGTCCTCAATGATGATAAAGGTTGACAAGAGTCTGGATTGTCTTTTTAACTCTGCAATACAATATGAGCTGCAATGCATGAGTAGACGTAAATAACTCAAAAGACTTCCTGTACAGGCAGGCTGTAGTTTCTGAAGCAAATACCAATGTCCTTACTGATGATTAAGGGCTTACAAATCTATGGATTGTTTGTTTGTGAGAAATCTGCAAAACAATACGGCCTGCAGTTTCGGCAAAGTCCCTGTTGATTAAGCAGCGATGAATGCCTTTTGACTTAGAGTCCCAGTGAAAAAGCAGGGAACAATATGGATTAAAATGCACTAGTAGGTTTGAAATCAATGGAGGACTTCCCTTATTGTAGCTGCAACCTCGGTACATGTATAACTATAAAGCACACATTGAATGAATAACACAATGCAGAAGAGGTAAAAATATTTCCCAATGATATCAAGCAGGTTACTCAGCTCTGCAGGATTAACATGGATTCCTGAGGTAAAAGACAGTTTTGGCAGTCGTCACTGCTTCATATTGTTAACCCCTCTCTGCGTGTTGTCAGTAGACAGTTCGTACTGAGAGTGGAGATGGTGCACAGAATGTAGAGACAATCACAAGAAGTCTGCATACACCTTGCACAGAAACACCTCAGAACCAGACGTTACAGTCGGCACCAGCCAGTAATGACACTTTCCTCTGCCCGCTCCTTCGTCAACTTTCTCCGACAACTTGACAAGTTTTAACACCTCTCACAAGAGAGATCCACAGTTGCAGATCAGAACCGGCAAGTAAAAAAGGGAAGTCTCGAGTGGAAATCAGCGCCTCAACTACCAAACAGATCGTCCCCCACTGACAGACAGACTCAATAGACCGGATCTGTCTGCGAAACTTGTCCTATTGAGGAACATCAACGAAGACAGATAACGTGACAGGCATAAGAGTTGTCCCTCGCTATTTAAACCGGCTTTTGCACAACACTGCCTCCTTGTTAAAAGTCTGTACAGGTAACACAAATAAAAGGGATCTAATTCTGTCCTCACTTTTTAGCGATCTTGTACCAAATCTCCCCTTGTCTTTTGTACGGGGCTAATGTAGCGTTACGTACTATAGGAAAAGCCTGTGCCCGATCTTGCCTGTATTATACACATGCGACCCCTATTGACACTTGTTATACAAGAAGAGAGTAGTGTTTCACAATAGAGAGTGAAAAAGTTGTTGCATAGGCTGAAAAATCAGACACTTTATCATCATTAAAGAACATGTTCATTGATTTCAGCCATACCAGGGCAAGAGTAATGATGATAATAATGATATCAACAACAACAATGGTTAAGATAATAATAGTATTATCAATAATTCTATTAGCATTATTATTATTATTATTATTCTGGGGGCATATGTATCACTGATGTTGCTAAGAATTTTACAGATGTACTCTGTCATCAGATTTAGGCTTACCCGCGCATGATGTATTATGCACATTCTCCACTCCCTGGGGAGCATTCAAGTAAGGCGCTCACAGACACTCACATTGCTGAGCACACTGCAATGAATTCCTCATCCTGGCAGGTACACATTTAACATCTGGATCGAGAGTGGCAATAGTGGATTTATGTCTTGCCAAAGGACCATAATTTCGGGATGGGATTTGAACCCTCAACCCTTGGAATAAGAGTCACAGGAATGAACCTTCTGTCTTCTCCTTCTTCTCCTTCTCCTTTTCCTTCCCTGCCTTCTTTTTCTTTTTCTTCATCTTCATCTTCTCCTTCTGTCTTCTGTCTTCTGTCTTCTGTCTTCTGTCTTCTGTCTTCTGTCTTCTTCTTCTTCTTCTTCTTCTCCTCCTTCTCCTTCTTCTGTGTGCACATGTCCAGGCTTGAAGTTGTTTCTCCTCCTCCTCCTCCTTCTTCTTCTTCTTCTTCTCCTTCTCCTTCTCCTTTTTCTTCTTCTTCTCCTTTTCATTCGCCTCCAACTTCTTAATCTTCATCTTCATCTTCTTCTTCATCTTCTTCTCCTTCTTCTTCTCCTTCTGTTGCCTTTGTCCTCTTCTCCTTCTGTCTCCTTCTCCTTCTCCTTCTGTCTTCTCCTTCTTCTCCTTCTCCTCCTTGTTCAACATTCTGAATATTTTGTTCCACTTTGTAGTAATTTAGGTTTGTATCTAAAAATGGGTCTGATTTTGGAGACTAACCACTTCATGGCTGAGAAGTTGATATGCTGATTTGGAAACTCCCCCTTTTGTCACGGCCCAGACTGGTATTGATCCTTACTCAATGACTTGCCAAAGTGCAACACAATACAAACTCCTGAATTTCATTCTGCTGAGTTGTGGTTAGACTGGTTGGTTATGAGGGGGTGTTCCATGCATGATGCATTTTCTCCATGTTATGAAAACTTGGAAAAGCAAATAGAAATCCAAGAAACAAAAATTATAATACACTGAGACATGAACTTAANACTTCTCCTTCTCCTCCTTGTTCAACATTCTGAATATTTTGTTCCACTTTGTAGTAATTTAGGTTTGTATCTAAAAATGGGTCTGATTTTGGAGACTAACCACTTCATGGCTGAGAAGTTGATATGCTGATTTGGAAACTCCCCCTTTTGTCACGGCCCAGACTGGTATTGATCCTTACTCAATGACTTGCCAAAGTGCAACACAATACAAACTCCTGAATTTCATTCTGCTGAGTTGTGGTTAGACTGGTTGGTTATGAGGGGGTGTTCCATGCATGATGCATTTTCTCCATGTTATGAAAACTTGGTAAATCAAATAGAAATCCAAGAAACAAAAATTATAATACACTGAGACATGAACTTAAGGCAAATCACTTCCTTCATCAACAAAAGCATAGAGTAGGCCTACTACAGATGAACACAAAATAAACATATAACTATAAGAGTTGAACATTTCAAAAAGTTTGTACATAAGGAAGAACATAAATAAGAAAAGAAACATTATTGTAATTAATGTCTGTTTAGTCCCATGTGTTGATATATCTGTGTCCAGTCCTTATCATTAGCTGCAATTTTATGCAATACTTAGTAAATACATTCCCTTTTTGATGGTTATAAAATATTACACTACTAAGCGCACACAATAATAATTATTTTCTACATATTCAATTAAGACCAGGTATTATCTACAGATAGTTCAGTAATTTTTTTCAAACCAATATTCATTCTTTTTTTAAATTAAACAGTACTCATGAATATCTTTTGCCCCCACACCCAATTTCACTTCCCTTCCTTCAAGCCATTGCCAGTTTTGTTTTATTTTCTTTATCAACCAATTGCCTACTGGAACCAGGTGTTCCCTGTATAAAGCCTATGGGCTTTAGAGAACACAGTAGTCCATGGGTTAATATCTATCACACAGATTTCTTAGGTCTGAACCATCTCCCCTGTGAGCTGGTGTACAACCACATCTCAGTGACTCACGGCCATGTATTCCTGTTGGGAAGCCCACATGAGATGGGAGAGGAATGGTGACTGGGTTAACAGTGGTCCAGTGAGACTTGTTGAGGTGAGACTTGTTGAGGGGAGAGAGGTTGTGAGGGAGAACAAAAGAAAAACTATCAATCGAGGAAGAAAAGGGAAAGGAATGAGAATTAAAAGAGGGAAACCCTTTTGAAGGGAAGAAGCCCATGGAAATCCTCTAGAAGATAGATGCTTGGATGAAAGAGGGTATTGAGAAGGAGAATTCAAAAAACAACATCAAACAAGGAAGAAAAGGGAAAGGAATGAATAATAAAAGAGGGAAACCCTCGATCGACAAGGGAAGAAGTCATGGAAAAATCCAGAAGATAGTTGCTCGGATGAAAGAGGGTATTGAGGAGGAGAGTAAAATTAATGGAAGAAATAACTAAAGGAAAATCCTTTAAAAAATGAAAGAGGTTCTTTAAAGGTGAAAGAAAATTGGAAAGGGACAAAAAAAGAGAGAAAAACATAGAATCAGGGAGAAATTAGAGAGGAATTTAGAAGTAAAGGGGGACCACCTTGATGCAAAGTGTGGAAGAGGGAGCTCACAAAAGGAAGGGCATTTAAAGGTATAGACCAGTTATGGTCATGTGATCGCATTGTGAAAGAAACATTGTGGAATCGATTAGAAAGGCTGATCATCTAGCATATAAATATTGGTGTGTAATTGCAAGGTTCTGGAATCATCAAAATCATAAGAAATTTGGCCCTGTCTCGGTAAATTTACAAACACTGTACACAGAACGATGTATATGGGACTATGCACACGTGCGCGACACATGCGTAATATCTATCACATCCCAATAGATAAACTTGTTTACCAAATATATCAATTATTAGGCAGTTTCTCAGCAAAATTTGTATGGACATGTATTAGTCATATCATATTCTTTCACATGATTGGTAATAAGAGCTTCCATTTCATTTTTTTCTTTTGAGAGGGGGGCTTTTCCAAAACTGGTCTTTACCTTTAAGTTAAAAAACTGGAACACCTAGCCTCAGTTGTAGGAAAGTTGATTTTCCAACCCTTCAATGGAATAATATTGTCCTAAAAAATGGTTAAAATAGACAGGGGTTGATAGTAACTTTAATAGCCGCTACAGCCACGATCAGCTCACTAGTTTCATTCACAAAGAACCTTTTTGCTTTTGTCATACAAGAATGAACCTTTTGTGAATTAAAGGAACCTAGCGGCTGATTTTCCGTGCCTCAGTAGTTATTTGAGGTTGTATCAAGTTTATCATAACCTTCATCAGGAAGGTTCACATGACAGTAGAGTTAACTTAAAGTTAAGTTTAGATCAAGATTATACTTTCCGGTTCCCTTTAAGTAAGTTTCAAAACTTCAAGTTGACTTGAACTTACAAACCATGACAGATCCTACAGTCAAGCGGGGGTCCTCGCTAAACGATATGTGCCGTGCGAAGGCATTTAACTTCGAAATCATGCGAGCTTGTAGTTTAAACAAATGCTTTCCCCAGATACGTCAATCACAATGTCGCGTATTAATGTCATTTGGCAAGACATTGATGTACATCTGCCACACTCAACCTAAGTGATGTGAATGGGTACCTGGCAGGAATTAATTCCTTGAAATGCTGGAACGCTGTAATGGCAGCTAGGCTAAAGCCGGGGTAACAATAATGGGCCTTGGAATAGAATTTCTAGATAGACGGCGCTATAGAAATGCCTATCATCATCATTATCATTACTCCTTGTTTTAATCCTGTGCGAACCATTGTCGTAGATTGTGAAACGTTGTTTATAACTATGACGTTTCGCAAACTATGCTAGTACCATGTTAACATGGCTTCTGCCATCTTATGCTACATTTATTTTGTTTTGAAGTTAATCTACTTGGTAACCTCGTGCTGATTATATACTCTTGTGCTGTTTGTTTAAGAACTGTTGACTGAAGGTTAGATCATTGGAAACGGGTCTGTTATATTACACAGTAGCAGCAGTTATTAGCTGGGTTTACACGGCACCATTGTAGTTTAAAACTTTCAGATTATAAACAACGACCCACTAACGAAGAGGTGCACGGGATCGAAACAAACATATAACAATTTTGAATTACAAGCAGGGAAAGGAGTCATTCTAACTGCTAGCTGACGTAACCTAACAGTTAATCGTGTCCACACGGCATATAAGTTTGAGTGACTTCCTGCTGCTTGTAGTCATTAAGCTAGCTGCTAATGGGCTATAACTTAAAGTAAGTGGGTTTCATAACTCTCGAGTGCATCCGCACAGTCCCTAACTACGAGATAACTTCAAAGTTTTAAACCACTACCAAATTAAAATTACCAGAAGGTCGTGTGAACCTAACTTAGATAAGATTGATTACGTTTCTCTAGTTTTTATACAAGTTTAAAGTCCAGTTGTGAGTAGCCCCAGTCACACCAAACGAACAAAAACAATACCTTTGACGGCCACAAATATGTCCATTTGGTGTTGGTTTCAAATCAGTTTCGTCCGTGTAACTGGGATATACAATAGGCCAATAAAAATGTTAAACATTATCAAAACGTGCCCCCGATTCTCCACCTCCCCTCCCCCCAATAGGAAATCCTTTGAAGTTTGAGTCATTCATGTCAATAGCCTGATTCTGTGTGCAAGCGAATTCATGAGGGACTGCACGTTAACCAGCCCAGAGGCAATGGTTGATACAGTACAGACAAGACAAGACATTAAAAAAATGGAACAGAACAAAAACAAATCAGGAAAGAAATGCATGCACTATCAGTTTCAGTTTCAACTAATTTATAAGATTTAAAGGGGGGAGATTTAACTAGGATGGAATGAGAATTTTCTATTCAAAGCTGTACGGGCACACTATAGCTAGGTAACTGTATGGTATTTGAGCACAAGAGGGCAGCAAGCATTATCAGTTCTTACACCAAGATTGAGCATGCCATTGATCTCCATATCTATAATTCTAACATCCTATACTTTCATCATGAAAGATCATGACAGAAAATGAAAGAAAATGAAAGGAAATTAATATCAGTCTACTTGCTTTTAGATTCCTTATTGACCACGTTGCGAGACAAACGAATATCACTAAAGATTATTTTCGATATCAGTCTACTGTATGCAAGTCCTAGATTTCCCCTTGGTTACTAAGCAGGACTAATAAATACTGAATCAAATAGTTGAATTATGACATGAATTGATTAAGATTTTTTTGTAAATCTATTTGATGTTTTATCTAATTCAAGTTCTGGTTAAAAACCTGAAACTGCCCATGGTGGTTTCTTTTTGTTCTACTGCTGTAGTCAAATGAAACAAAATCTACACATGCTTCTTTTAAAAAATGATCTCTTTACTTAACTGATAAATTAAAGAGATAAGGTGAGTGTATCTTATAAAGCACTATTCCCAATTATGTTTTCCCTCTTCCCTTCTTACATCATATAAGGGACATATTGATGATAGAGAGAGAGTTGGAGAGAGAGATGGAGAGAGAGAGAGAGAGACAGAGGAGACAGAGGGGGAGGAAACCAAATGAAGGGGTGAGAGAGAGAGAAGGAAAATAGAGGGAGTCCTTTCTAATATATGCACTTTGTAAGAATGATATCTATCATTATTGCTGCCATACTTCATGATTTTCTTTTCATTATAGTGAATTCCAAATCTCACATAATGTACGAAGTATCAAATTCTCTCAATTGCTTCTCTGCAGTATCTTCCAGAACGTAATCTCATGACCAGCAATCAACTTCATCCCTAATTGGTCCGTCAGATTTAAGACCCGGTTACATACATCTCATGACCTGTTCAGACTCAAAGACAATACACCAAACTCAAAAAAAGAAATTACATATGAAGAATCATTGTGTACCGGAAGCAAGCATACAGACTAGAAGAATAAAAAACATTGTATAAATAAATGTCATATAAAGAAACTATTTGGAAGATGTCAATTGACAAGACAGCTGGTCAATCATCGGTGCACACTCACAATAAGCCCCGCCCAGTTTTTACGATTTTTGGATGATACGACATACAGACTGTAGCGGGACCCTCATTATTATTTTTTTTTTGTGTGTGTTCGAAACGATGCTTAAACATACGTTTCGTTATACTCTATTTCGTCATACACTATTTCGTTATATGCTATTTTTATATACGTTTTTGTATGCGCCTATCAGACTAAACAAAAACGCAATTTCATATACTCATCTTAAAGCTATAAGATTCTTGTATAGTTATACAGTGATATCTGGAAGTCTGAACGTGTGGTCATGATTTGGTGATGACACAGTTATGACTATACCATATGCTATCATGGTCCAGGTAAAGTGGGATGTGTTTCCATTAGACCAAGGTTTAACAAAAACAGCCTAATAAGACAGACCAAGGGGTGTTTCATGAACTAAACTCTAAGTTGGACTTACAAATTAAGGAGAGCCATTTAAAGACTTAAAATGAAATAAATTCAAAACAAAAACTTTTATTTAAGACTTTTCATAAATTCCACATTAGGAACATGAAATCTCCTTGACAATAAAAAATGTGAATGATTTGAATCAACATTTTATGCCTTTTTAAATAACTTTTACAAAAAATTTTCAAAGATGCTAAAGGCTTTCCATAATTGTTAAGTCCAACTTAGAATCTATGTGAAACACCCCCAAGGAGATGACAGCCTACTCAGCAAATAATAATAAATGATAACGATAACAATGCCTTCTATAGCACCGGTATACGCCAGGTAGGCGCTCATTTCACTAATTTACAATTGCTACACTCCACCCAGGTGAGGAAATACTACCTGGCAGGAAATAGTTCCTTGAAATCCTTGAGCGCCGTAATGGCAGCCGTGCTAAAGCCAGGGTACTGATAGTGGAACGCCAGGAGTAGCAATATGCCTGACATAAGCGATATATAAGACTCTACTATTATTATTATCAATATTATTATTATTAATATTATTGCTCCAAAATAAACATAATCAGTTAAACTCTGTAAGTGTCCTGCTCCTGGTTTATGTACAGAACAATATGGACTGGGTTGAGAACTGTAATTTCTAGTGTTCACTTAATGGCCATTTTACATCAGAATGGATAGGTTTCGATAGTGAAGAGATGCGTCTAGAGCGCTTTTTTAATTGCTTCCGTGGTCAGATCTGCTTGGATCGAGTATGGAAGGCAATACCAAACCTTTGCGGCAGCCACTTGAAATGAACGCACTCCCCAAGAATGGCAAGCTCCATGTACTACAAGAAGAAATTTGTCTGCAGAGTAAAGATTTTTCAAGCTTGCCTATTTGCAATGATGCGATGAAGATGTAACTTTTGATTAATTTCTTGGGAAGCTATTTTCTGTCAATTTTGTTCAAGATAGAGCTTGGGCGGGCTTATTATGAGGCATCTACTGAAAAATTATTTTCGCAAACAGGCAGGCTAGCATTAGGATGGAACATTTTTCTGCCAACACGTGAATAGAAGGAAAAATATAAAACTAAATATTACACAACTTGAAATATCATTAACACATATTAACCCTTTGACAACTGGATTCTCGCATGCACATAGGCTTAAAACAGGAGCCACCCAGTTCCAGGAGTCAATGAGGTAACACTTCAATAAACTGCAAAAGCTAAGCGGTTTTGCAAATCTGCAAAGTGCAAAACTCTCTAAAATATGCAAAATCTATGCTCGTTTGTACATGTACACTGCATAAGAATTTTGTTTGCACCTGCACATACCCAATCGTTTAGATGTATACCGGGAGGAGACCCCCAAGGGTTACCGTGATTCACTTGGCTTTTCCCCTCCCAACCACAGGTGACTCCAAATACTTTTTTAAACAACAAAGATACTAATACCAGCACTATTACTACTACTTTTCCCCTCCCAACCACAGGTGACTACAAATACTTTTTTAAATAACAAAGATACTAATACCAGCACTATTACTACTACGACCAACACTACTGCTACTCATTATTATAAGAAGAAGAACTATAATACAAAAAAATAAGTAATAATAATAATAAAGATAATAATAATATTAATGACAATAATAATATTAATTGTAATAATACAAGTAATATTGAAAATAGTAATTATGATGTAAAACAGAAAAAGCTTTTGGTTTTCAAAGAAATACAGTCAAATTGAAACTTTGCAATCAAAAGTAATATTTCAAGAATGACCACATTTACATGCAGCATGAAGTTTTTTTCTTCTGAAAAAACAACATTCCTTGCAGTTGCACTAGCGACAGCAAAAGATACATCATCTGTTCAGGGCCAAAAGGGCATTTTAACTCTGTGTTACATGTATGTAAACGCCTTCTGGCCCCAAGCGGACAACTTTTAGAAGCTGGGGTATAATTGCGGAGTGTTTACAAGTACAACACATCAGAACATGCACTTCAGCAAGTTTGCAATTTTCAATGACATTTTATGACCAATACATCAAGTTACCGTACATGCACAGAAATACATAGAATGCAGGATAAGGAGGGCTCTTGATGCATTGGTTGGTTGTCTCACCAATGGATATTAAGTCAAACCTGCCTTAGTGACCACCTGTCTATAAAGACCACATTTGTTGTTTCCTTTAAAAATGGTTTCTCATTGAATCATGTACAAAAGGAACCTGTCTACAAAGGCCACTTTTTGTGTTTCCCTTGCGTTGTGGCTATAGACAGGTTTGACTGTAGTTCCATTTTCTCATTTCCACATCAAAATAACTTTATACATGAAGCAATGTGTACACATGTATTCTCTCCAACTGATTCAACAACAAAATTTCTAGTCTAGCTTTCAGACTGCACACTGATTCTATTTCTAATGTGATTAGAAAGTTCACGTAAAGACTTTGCAACAACAACAACAAAAATGTAAATCTGCATCAGCGTACAGAAAAAGCATGTAGGCCTACTGAGGGCTCAAACCCTCAGCGACCATCCCTTTACACAAATAAATGTGAATGTCATTTTTTTTCAGTTGGAAGAAAATGAATAAACAAGAATGTCATTTTTAAGTAAAGTTGGAAGAAAAATGAATAATACAAGAGTGATCGATACAAAGCATAAGATATTGTTTGCAATTTTGGTAAATAGATTGAGATATGTTTTGAATTTGCAATACAAAGCTGATATAAAATTTGCATTGATTTACATATACTGTAGATATGTCCTTATGCTGTGTGCTTTCCAACCAGAAAATTTCATGTCACGTGAAACTGTCAAAATTATGGCAATTAGTTGAGATTCCTGAAAATTTCATGTGGCAAAATTATTAAATCAAATTTATCACATGACAAAATTTGGAAGTTCACAATATTGGGGGCTTCACACTTTTTTGCCATAATAAATTCCTGTCAGAAAATATTTTGTGTTGAGAAAGTTTCCAATTAAACTCTACATTAAATTTAATGGAAGCTGATGGCAACAGTGAAAGCAAATCAACACACAGCATAAGAACAGTGGCACATAGACATTACATGCATTTGAATACACATTTGTAAAGCAGAAGGACTGGATAAACAGACAGCACCAAGTCCAAGGCACACTTAAAGATAAAGTTGAGTTCTGAGGAGAGGTGAAAAATAATTTGTGAGCATTATCATCATAATTATGCAAGTGTGAAAGAACATCCGGCAGAGAAAGAAAAAAAAAATGTTCCCATATTCTAAATATGACAGGAAACAGCTTAAAATTGAGGACCTCAGTTCTTCTGCCACATGTTTGTGTAGTCCCATATAAAACTTTCTGTGTACTGTAAAGTGCTTATTACTTTACCAAGACTGGTACCAAATTTCTTGTCATTTTGATGATTCCAGAACCTTGCTCTACACACCAATACTATGCTACATGATCAACTTTTTCTGATCGATTCCACACCATTTCTTTCACAATGCAATCGCATGACGAGAACTCAGCTTTATCTTTAAACAGCAATTTGCAGTCACTCTTGTACATAACAGTGTCTGCTTTGGGAGACTACAATATGCTATGTACTGTAGCTGCTCCTAGACCCAGCTATAGACTGACACAAAATAAGGCACTGCTCAATGCTTCAGCAAATTTCATGCGAAGCGTCAAACTTGAGTCTGCACTTGAAGACTACTCTTATGGCTGGTAACATATCAACAACGATAAATCAATAATGTTAACAATAAAGATATTGATAAAGCTAACAATAACCATGACATGAAACAGATAGTGTACAATGTGCATGCCATGGTGTTTTCTGATTTGTTTTCTGTTGATTTTCTCTGATGCGATAACAATTTCTATGCCAACAGATTTTATTAATATCATTATCGTTATATGACATGTCACCAGCCTGTACTCCCCTCACCTTTATTTCTTCAAAAACAGAATTAGAATATTGTGCAAAACTAGTAGCAGCATGCAAATACATGTGTGAACACAGCAAATGGAGTAAGATAATTTGATACATTTGATAATATTCTTATTAAAGAAATTAAATGGTGTTAGAGCATGCACAATAAACAAACATAGGTGAAGTTATAAAGATGCACTATTTTTCTTAATGAAATTTGAAGGATGTTTAATAGAACATGCATAATAAACAAACATTGTTTGTCCTTTGGTTGGGCAGGGTGAACGAGGTGCATGCAGACATCATGCAACATTGCATGATGGGTATTTGGTATTTCCTGTATAGCTTGTTCTACATGTATGTAGGCTGAACAAGTGCACACCGGAGCCACTTAGACAAAGAGTTGGGCCAACATGGTTTTAGCTAGATTCTCGATACAGGCAAACCTGTCTCAGTGGCCATTTCTCTTTTAAGGTCACCTGTCTATAGCGGCTATGCATTTTGTATCCTTGAGAAGGAGATGTGTATAATAGAACCTGTCTAGAAAGTCCATCTGTCTAGAAAAGCCACCTGCCTAGAAAGGCCACCTGTCTATAAAGAGAGGCCACCTCTCAAGAAATGCCATTTCTTAAAGTTTCCCTTGGGTTGAACAGGTTGGACTGTATTTTCATCTATCATGTATTTGCCCGTCAGGCAAACATCCACCACATGTCCGGCTAGAACCGGGTTGGCCAAACTCTGTGTATAGATGGCGCCAGTGCATGCATACACAATGCATAGTGGGATTTATGGTACCTTTCGCCATCTTCTCCCACGATAGCAGCCGCTCAAGGATTGGCTTAGGGCTGGTCGGGCTTGTGATCTCTGGAACTGGATTGTTCCATTCAATGACGTGGGGGTGGTGGGGGTAAGGTAGGATGGAGGGGAATGTCGATGGGGGTGGATACAATGGCGGACGGGGAGAGGGGGTGTTAGAAACAAGAAAAACAACATGTCAGTTATACCCATGTTAGTTGATAGTGTGAAGACACCAAGCTATGATACACCAAAGAACATGTACATGTACTCCTGGGTGAGTGTTAACACTTTCCAAACTTTCTTGCTAGAAATCATCAAAACTGTTTCCACTAAAGAGCTGTTAAAGTATATCCAAAACTAGATTTGTCAGGTATATTTAACTGTTTTCTTTCTCAGACATATGAAGAAAAAGAAAAAGTTTAATAAGTTGATATAATTTGACACTTTTGCACAAAATAAAAACTATGACCTCAAAGATTCGCTCAAAGAATGCTTTTGTGACAGACAGGAAAGTCTGAAGAGTGTAAACTCTCGACCCTGGAGGAATAAGACAGCAAATTCTACCCAAAAATAATACTGGTAAGCTAACATATTGAGATACGACACAATTGCAAAACAAGGACACACCGTATTAAAGGGACAACAAAACATCTAAATGAATTCAAATGTATCTAACTTTTTATTTTGTAGGTTTTGTATCATTTGCTTCTCAAAATTATTATGTCATCTTTAAATTTTCATGCCAACTTTACATCCACAATGCCTGACATTTGAAAGTACATGTAGGGAGGGACTTCCTGTGACGCAACTTTCCCACCCATCCATCGCCTATGGCTTTGCTTCCTCAGTGTGACCCAACTTCACCACCCATCCAACGCCTTTGGCTTTGTGTTTCATGGAAAAGATGATCTGCAAGTCCTTAACTGATGATAATGTATTAAATACGTCCAAAGCCTAATCTGAATTAACTTTGTTTTCCATCAATAACAATTTAGATGCAGATTTTTTTTTATTTAAGTATGAATATTCAGCATTCAATATCAAAGCCATTCACTTTGCTAAATTTTGGGGTTTAACCATTGTTGTCATTCAAAACTAGCTACTAGTATCATACTTGAGTCTACTCTATATAAAACTACATGGTTCCAGTTTACACTGGGCATGCTTACTACAACCAAAAGAAGAATCGGGAGTTGTCATTCCTTCCTACTTGCTACATGATCTAAAGTCTAAACGCAGGATTTTAAATGGAAATAACTAGGATTTTGCATCTAATGGCAAATTTGATGATTGAAAGAACGAGAGGAAATACAAGGTGGAAGGGAAACCAAGGACATGGATTGGGGGAATGACAAACTGGCATGATAAACAGACAGAACAGAAGAAAAGGGGAGGAATCAAATCTACAATATTCTCAAATTTTTGTTCAAGGACAAGTGCTTAAACTTTTGATATTCCCGCCAATTACCTTCACAGAGTATTGTTTGTTTCCTTATGAATGTATCCTTTACATTGGTATCTAGTCTGGCTTTCCAAGCATGATTTGTTATTCAAGTCATTGGCTAAATAGTAATAGATATTTCAGTACACAAACAACCTCAGTCTGTCATCAAATAACCCCCCCCCCCCTCCCCTCAACAAAAAAGGAAACAAAAGATAATTATAAAAATAATGAAGTTTGCACTTTCGGGTTTGTAGAATTGATTGTAAATTGAAAATCCCTGGCTTATAATAAGAATAAGCCCACAACAACATTACTCTTGATATCTCATTCCTTAAAGTCTGTGTATTTAGATATTTTGAATAAATTTCATTACATGATTGGAAAACCAGACCAGCAGGTATTTATTTACGTGTCCTCACTCACCTTCGTCACCATTGGTCGTGTGGTCGTCTTCCGAGACATGGTGTCCATTTGTGAGATGAACTTCCCCATGTCCATTGAGAAGTGTTCCATTGATGACAATGTCCTCAGGTTTCTCTTTAGCATCTTTGACTGGTGTGTCCTTTGAGACTTCCTCAACAGGCCCTTCTGGTGTCTCTTCTTTGACTTCTTCTGTTGATTCTGCCTGTGATTCTTCCAGATGTTCCTCCTTAGGTTCTTCAGCTGTGACTTCAGCCATCCCTTCAGTTGCTTCCTGTGACTGTGGCAGCTGTTCTGTTTCAGTTACAACCTCTTGTTTGATCTCTTCAATTTGCTCCACCTTCTCCTCAGCTTTTTCTTCTTCCACCCCCTGTTCATCTACCTCTGTGCCTGCCTCTACTACAATGTCCTGCTTTATTTCTTCTGTAGATACTTCATTACTGACGTCATCTGAAACTGTTGCAGGTGAATCCTCTGATTCAATCTCTATTTCAACTACCTCCTCCTCCTCCTTCTCTTCTTCATGTCGTTCTGTGACTTCTGCTTGCTGTTCAAGTTCTACACTTATCTCTTGTGTTTCAACAGCCTCTACAACCTCTACTTGGACCGGAGGACACACCTCAATAGATTCTTCTGTATCTGGCTCTTTCACTTCTTCAGTAACTGCCTCCACACTGGTATCTTCCGAGGCATCTTGGCACACTTCAGCATCTGTTGATTCTTCCGTTGCTGGTTCTGCATCTACAGCTTGTTCTGAATCAGCCTCTTGTGCTTCATCAGCTACACCCTCCACAGCAGCATCTAGTGAATCTCCAGGACACACTTCCACATCTCCTGTATGTTCTTCGGTCACCGGTTCTTCAACAATGACCTCCTGTTCCTTAATGGCAGAGTCTTCAGTTGCCTGAACAGCAGCCCCTTCTGCTTCACCATCAACAGGAGTAGCTTCTTCCTCTGCTACCACCTCATCACTTGTAACAGGGACTTCTGTTGCTTCTTCGGGTAAACTTTCAGATACATCACCTGTCGATTCAGGAGATTCCTCCTCCATTGGAGCCTCTTTATCCTCTGTTTCTTGATTTTCCTCAGTTGCTGGTTCTGCCTCTGTCTCAACAGTAGCTGACACTTCCTCTGATGCTTCCTCTACAGCATGATCAGCCTCTTGAACAACCAGGGATGATTCTTCAACAGTGTCTGCTTCCTCTTCTTCTGTGGCTTTGCTTTCCTCTTGAGGCTGGGATTCTGTGCATTCCTCGCTTTGATCCTGAACATCCTCCTCATCCTTCTCTTTATCATTCTGTTCCCTGACATCTGTCACTTTAACATCCTCTGATGATTGTTCTATTGAACCTTCCTTTGCCTCTTCTGTGGGAACAACCTCCAAATTACTTGCTTCTTCTTCTGTATTCACCCCGTCCACAGAATCTACTGTTTCATTTTCCTCAGCACCATCCTCTGTACCTTCAACTTCCTTTGTGCTAGATAATAGGTCCAATTTAACATTTGCTTCTTCTGGCTTTAGTTTTGTGGGTACAACCTTTTCTTCCTCGACTATTTCACCACTTGAATTATTTCCAATTTCCTGATCAATAGCATTTTGATCACCCTCGTCCAATGCAAGTCCGAACTCTTCCACCAAATCAGCAGCAGACACTCGCTTTTTCTTCTCTTCCTCAGAGTCAGTTTCATCTTTGGATTCACCTTCCTCTTCAGCAGCAGGCCTTTCTTCCTCTGCAGGTGCTCCGTCTGCAGCAGGCGTGTCTTCAGCAGCAAGTGTTTCTTCAGCAGCAGGCAATTCTTCTTCGGCTGGAGTGTCTTCAGTAGCAGGTGTTTCTTCAGCAGGTGTTTCTTCTGCAACAGGCGTTTCTTCTGCAACAGGCGATTCTTCTGCAGCAGGCGATTCTTCTTCAGCTGGAGTGTCTTCTGCAGCAGGTGTTTCTTCTTTGGCTTGAGTGTCTTCTGCAGCAGGCGATTATTCTTTGGCTGAAGTGTCTTCAGTAGCAGGTGTTTCTTCAGCAGGCGTTTCTACTGCAGCAGGCGTTTCTCCTGCAGCAGGTGTTTCTTCCGCAGCAGGCGTTTCTTCTGCAGCAGGCGTTTCTTCTGCAGCAGGCGATTCTTCTTTGGCTGAAGTGTCTTCTGCAGCAGGTGTTTCTTCTTTGGCTTGAGTGTCTTCTGCAGCAGGTGTTTCTTCTTTGGCTTGAGTGTCTTCTGCAGCAGGTGTTTCTTCAACAGCAGGCGTTTCTTCTGCAGCAGGCGATTCTTCTTTTGCTGAAGTGTCTTCAGTAGCAGGTGTTTCTTCAGCAGGCGTTTCTACTGCAGCAAGCGTTTCTTCTGCAGCAGGCGTGTCTTCTGCAGCAGGCGTTTCTTCTGCAGCTGGCATTTCTTCTACAGCAGGTGATTCTTCTGCGGCTGGAGTGTCTTCAGTAGCAGGTGGTTCTTCAGCAGGCGTTTCCTCTGCAGCAGGTGTTTCTTCTGCAGCAGGCCTTTCTTCTACAGCAGGAGATTCTTCTTCGGCTGGAGTGTCTTCTGCAGCAAGCGTTTCTTCTGCAGCAGGCGTTTCTTCTGCAGCAGGCGTTTCTTCTACAGCAGGTGATTCTTCTTCGGCTGGAGTGTCTTCTGCAACAGGCGTTTCTTCTGCAGCAGGCGTTTCTTCTACAGCATGTGATTCTTCTTCGGCTGAAGTGTCTTCAGTAACAGGTGTTTCTTCAGCAGGCGTTTCTTCTGCAGCAGGCGTTTTTTCTGCAGCAGGCGTTTCTTCTGCAGCAGGTGATTCTTCTTCGGCTGGAGTGTCTTCTGCAGCAGGTGTTTCTTTAACAGCAGGCGTTTCTTCTGCAGCAGGCGATTCTTCTTCAGCAGGAGTGTCTTCTGCAGCGGGTGTTTCTTCAGGTTGCTGTTCAGCGATTTCTGCTCCTGGTGCTTCCTCACCTTCCTTCTCCACTGCTGCCATTGTCTCACCTTCTTTTGTTTCTTCAGATTCTTCAATATCCTTTGCAATGTCATCTGTAATTTCTGCTTCTTCTGGCGCTGTTACCACAGCCTCACCCTTAGACTCTGGAACCTCTTCCTTTGTGTCTACATCATCTGCTTTTTTAGAAACTTCCTCTTCTTTCTCTTCTGCAACTTCTTCAGCAGTAGGTTCATCTTCAACCACAGGTTCTGTATTTTCTACGTTTGAGTGTTCCTCTTCTACACTTTCAACTACTTCATCTTTTTCTGCTGCAGTGTCCTCCTCATTTTCTTCTGCTACTTCTTCCTTCTTTGGTTCACCCTCAGCACCACCTTCCGAGTCTTCCTGTGTAACATCTGCATCAGGTGTTGGTGTCACCACTGGCTCCACTGTAACAACAATGTCATGTTAACTGATCACTAGGGTCACCTAGTAATAGTAGACTTACATAGGCTTGGTCTAGGGTCACCTTGTAATAGGAGACTTAAATAGACTTGGTCTAGTCATGACAGGACCAGGTCTAGTCCTCAAGGACAAGGCTATACCCTGCCAAACCCATCTAGATTGCAAAGAAAGTTAATTCCCACACCAACGAGAGCAACACCAGACCGACAACAGACCAAACAATAGTTACCTTACGCCACATGGCCAAGAATTTGTCGGTTTGGAGTCGGAATGGAGACGCTTCCATTAATCAATTTTTTGTTATTGCTTACCCAAGGCTACCTAAATTTGAATTTCAAAAATAGAATTTTTAAATACAACTGATAGAACAAAAAATTAAAAAGCAGCTCTTATTTTGCAAATTTCGCTTCTACTGCTGCTTTAAGGCAAATTGAATTAAGTTAGTTGCTCTTGACCCCCCTTTGTGTTAATAGATCTTTGAACAGAAACGAAACACAAGAACAAAGACAAAATGAAAACAATATGTAACATAGACACATTTTGTGAGAAAAGGAACAAATTAGACAAGAAAAAAAATAGGGTATGCATGCACTATGAAAACAAAGAAAGTGATCCCTGAAGCACTACTGTGCAAAACAAGGCATGGCAAAGACTTATGAAGCTGCTGCTTGAGCAACCATGTAAGGTGCTCCTGGTGAAACCTGGTGATTCTTAACACACGAGGATACGCCGAAGCTGTTTTGTTCCATACGTCCCAGACCATATCTCAGGTTTTAGCACATATGGTCCCAGTCTTAGAGAGAGTTGCATTAGATTCAAATCAATCACAAAAGGAAATTAATCGCAACTCCTATCTCTTACAATAACAGTTGCGATTAATTTAAAGTTGTGATTCATTATATCACAACTCTTTATAATACAGGGCTCTGATTATAGTTTATCGGACCAAATAATGAGGAAAAATAGACACATTCGATGTCAATTTATGTGCAGGGCTCTAAAAAGAGACTTGGTGATGTCTAGAAAACAAAAAGACAAAACACCATGACTTGCCCATTATTGTAAAGAAGGAATGCTACCCTCTCAATCAGCATTCAATAAGTCTTATGCCATACATTGTCTCGAGATGTAAAGTGCTAATTTTGTTTAAGAAATGAACAAAAAATCGATCTAATCTAAATGCAACTAAAACAAGCAAATAAACTCTCACCAAAGTTCTATAAAACCCCAACTTAGCACAGCACTAATATTCAACGACCATGCCACCATCATTTTAATTACAACGGACACTTTGCGATTGGTGATAGGAGGATTCGACGAGAGTTAAATATATCCACATCACAAAAAGGTAATGTCTGTTGTAAGCCAGAAGGGCATTAGCTGTGTGTTAATGCCCTTTTTACTTTCAGCAGAACGCTTTAGACCTGTCTTCATCAGCTCAAGTTTGACAAATAACCCGCTATTTTCAGACTCGGGATATTATCCCGAAGCTCAAAATTGCGTCTTCACCAGACAGATAGGCCCATCACAAACTAGCTCGGACGGGCGCAAATTAGCCTGATATTTTGGAAACAAGACCAGCATTTCTCTGGTATTTTCTCGACCAATTGCCCGCTAATTGCAAATGCGGGCTGATAAAGAAGCAAATTAGCTGGCTAATTTGCGATTGGATAGTTGAAAAAGCGGGTTATTTGGCAAACTCGAGCTGATGGAAACAAGCCTTTTGTGACAAGTACTTCATCCTCTCCAGGTGAAAGTAAAACTCCTATTCTGAGAGATTTGTCATCGTCTTACTTGTGGTCACTGACATTCCTGTGTACAGCATCTCTAGTTTCAGTTTTTAATACGATGCAGTCATTAAATATCACAAGTTCTGAGCTCTGGCTACACAGACCATATGCAGGCCATTCTATTTCCTTGTTTAAAAATAACGGACAGTGTCGATCACACACTTAACATGATTGATTCTGATTTCTTTCTTCTTCCTTTTTAATCATTCCCTTGAAGTTAAGATTGAGTTCTGGAAAAGGTGAAAATCATTTGAGCGCTTTTTCATCAAATTTATGTACGTGTGGAAGAGACTAGAGAGTTGTAGAAAATGTGCCTTTAAGAAGAATGACACTTTTTAAATGCCCCCATATTCAAAATATGAAAAGAAACAGCTAAAAGTGGTGGACCACAAGTTTCATGCCACATGTCTGTGTTCTCCCGCATAATTTGTCTTATGTATAGAGCACATGACTCTTGGCAAGACGTGGCCAATTTCTTATCATTTTGAGGATTTCAGAACCTCACAGTATACACTCATGCATATATGTGCTTCATGTTCAACTTTTCTGATTGCTTCCACACCGTTTCTTTCACCTTGCAATTGCATGACCAGACCTCAACTTACTCTTTAAGAGGAAACTTCAACACTCCAAATAAAACCAAAGGGTAATACTGTGAAACAAGTTAATGCAAAGTATTTTTAAACAATTCAAGAAGGAGAACATGAAAGTCAGCTCAGAACTTGTGTATTCATGATTGAAACACATTACAGAAATATTTTGTACGCACGGATGGCAGAGTTTCAGCTATTGGAACTGATAAGGGTAAAGACATTTGTAGTAAAAATGGCTTGGCAGTTGGTACAAAACAAATCTCATAGTGAAAAGAGAAATTGTTAAGGAAGTGGTCACATACCTTCCTCAGAGTTAAGGGATTCATCTAAGCTCTGCTCTGTCAGGGTTTGGTCATCATCGTGGGACGCTGGTGCTTCTGGAGTGTTGTCTACCTGATCCTCTGCAGTCTCTTGGGGTTTGTCCAGAGAAACGTCCAAACTGATCTCCTGAGAGATATCAAGAGATGTGTCTTGAGACGTGTCCAGGTTCACATCAACGGCCGAGTCCTGGTTGGGATCTTCCTCCGTCTCTGGAATGTCTTTGGGGGTGTCTTCAATGATGTCTTTGGGAGTGTCCTCAATGAGGTCATTAGCACTGTCCTCAGTAATATTTTGAGGAGTATCCTCAGGGATATCTTCGGGAGTATCCTCAGGGATATCTTCGGGAGTATCCTCAGTGATGTCTTCCGGAGTATCCTCAGTAATATCTTTGGGAGTATCCTCAGGGACCTCTTCAGGGGTGGGTTCGGAAACGCCATCGGTATCTGCAGGAGAATCTTCTGGTGTTTCTGGAGTACTGTCTGGTACCTCTGGAGTGTCATCATCTTCCTTTCCTATAAGATCAACCACGATGGTAACACCACCTTCCTGGCCAACTTCATCAACCTCAGGTGTTGGCTCAGCCTCTTCTTCTTTGGCAAGAGCATCCAGACTGATGCTTGCTTCTTCCGTCTTGAAGGTAGTCGCTGACAACTGATCCTCCTCCACGACATCTCCAGCATCTGGACTAACCTTGTCCTCCTCTTCTTCCTGGACACCACTGTCCAAAGACATGCCAAACTCATTTATCAATTCCTCTGCAGATTGCTTTGGTTTGTCCTCTCCATCATCCAGCTCTATCCTTACGTTTGATATTTCACCTTCCTCCTGTCCCTGCTGGTCCGCATCATCTCCATTCATCCTTGAGGACTCTTCAAGATCAAGTTGCTTGGAGGAAGACAAGTCATCACCATTAGCAATGACGTCCACCTCGACTGAAACCACTACGCCGTCTCCGTCAGACTTGCTGCATCCGGGCGAGTCGCCACCGATGATTTCAAAATCATCGTTGCCGCTCGATTCTCTTGCAATGTCGCCATCCATCATCAAGTACCCTTTAAAAATCTGCAGAAAGACAAAAGACAATCAAAAACATTTTAGAGGCAGAGTCTCTCAAAATATTTAGATTTGATTCTTGTATAGCGCTTGTGTCTGTCGTACTTGACACTTGGCGAGATCCACCATTATTACCCCAGCTTTGTTATGTCTGCCTTTATATGGCCTTCTAGCATTTCAAGGAATTCAATACGGCCACATACCCTTTTCTTCACCTGAGTCTAGTGAGGCAAATGAAGATCAAAGTCTTGCCAAAGGAAAATAATAGTGCCATGGGAAGGGCTTGAACCTTGTATCTTGATACCTTGTAGGCCAATGACTTATCCACTAGACCAAAACACCAATATTTATAGCTTTGACCACGAACACATAATTATTGACAACAATATTTGTCTATATTAAAGAATTTGTAAAAATAAGTACAGATCATATAGTTGTCAGGAGTGGCCTTTTGAGACCTGGGGCCCTGAAACAAAGTTCTATTTCTGCAATTTCTTGCACTTCTTTCTCTCTCCATCTGTCTCTCTCTCTCTCTCTCTCTCAATTTTACCTCATTTTCTCTCTTTCTCTTTATATCTTCCCCCTCTCTCTCTCTCTCTCTGTCCATGAGTCTCACTTGCACTTTTCCTTTGCGTCCAAATCAAGTATTTTCTCGCATTGATTATATATCCTGATCTATTACATAACACTACACTATCAAGGAAATTACATATTACTCCTCCCTGCTGATACCATTCACAAGAGCTACGTTCACACAGCAGTCCCTTAACTTTAAGTTAACTTTAAGTTTAGGTCAAAGTTTTAAAGTTCAAAGTTGTAATCTTAGTTATAGACCATGCAGACACACTCCTGGTTAGGAGATAAAGAGGTTGTGCAGAAGAAAGAAAAGGAGAGGGAGTAAGGGAGAGTGAGAGAGAGGGGAAAGAGGGGAAAGAGAGAGAGAGAGAGGGTGATAGAGAGAGGGGTGAAAGAGAGGGGAGAGAGGGAGAGAAAGAGAGGGAGAGGAAGAAAGGGAGAGGAAGAGAGGGAGAGGAAGAGAGAGAGAGAGAGAGAGTTAAAGAAAGACGACAGAACGATGGAGAGGAAGAGAGGGAGAGGAAGAGAGAGAGAGAGAGAGAGTTAAAGAAAGACGACAGAACGATGGAGAGACAAATCATTTATTATAGAGAAAGAGGTGGTGCAGAAGGACAAAAAGTAGAGAGTGAGAGAGAGGGGGAGAGTGAGAGAGAGCGGGAGAGAGAGGGTGAGATAAAGGGGAGAGAGAGGGTGAGATAAAGGGAGAGAGAGGGTTATCGATCATGAATGATTTTAAGGTTCCTGCAATAACAATAAGTAGATTAGAGTCCTTATTGCTCTGTACTTCCAGCAACAAAAAATTACTTTCCCTCCTAAAAAACTTTCAATCATACCAAATATTATTATTGAAAATATAGTTTTCTTCAATTCCTCTAAGGAAAAAGTCTATTCCTTCATCAATAACAACAAAATAAAAAGAAATTTGATGAAATTTGATGAAATTTGATGTACAGAGCAAATTGGAGTGGAGCTCGCAAGATACATCACAGCCCCTTTAAATACTCTTACGATAGGATCCCTTTAAATGAATGCAGTTTAACTCGGGCAAGGAAGGAGGAAGGAACAGGAAAAAAATCCACATCCTCGTTAAGAATTAACTTCTCAACGAGCAAGATATAAACAATATGTAATACACACAAGACAGAAAGAGATACCGGTATGTAGATTATAGAAAACTGGGTGTGTATTCTATAAATTGTACAATATATATTCTATTTCCTGGATTGCGATGGAAAGGGACTGTCTGGAAAGTAATACTAAACAAGATTAATTGATTAAAGGAAACCAAAGCCTTCATACTAAGTTACTTTTATTGTAAAGTTTAAGATATTAAAAAAATATCAGTGAAAATTTGAACAAAATCGGGCAAGGAATAAGGAAGTGAGAGCCTTTTGAAATGAGTAGTCACTAGAGGGCGATATTCAATTTGATGACATCATCGGTAAACAACTCTCCACGCCTTTTGTATATCAAATTTCATGTTTTTCCTTCTTTCTTGTGATTGAGATAATCTACTCCCCTGAAATCAAGATATAGAATGCAAAATGATATTCTACTTCACATGTTATGAAGTCGGATCAAGAACACAAATAAAAACGAAGAAAACAAAAAAAATGTGAAATTTTATGTACAAAAGGCATGGAGAGTTGTTTACCGATGATGTCATCAAATTGAATACCGCCCTCTAGTGACTAGTCATTTCAAAAGGCTCTCACCTCTTTATTCCTTGCCCAATTTTGTTCAAATTTTCACTGATATTTTTTAAATATCTTAAAATTTACAATAAAATTAATTTAGTCTGAAGGTTTTGGTTTCCTTTAATGTGAGGCCATTAATCTACAGCGTTTGAATAAGTATCACTAAACAGTGATGGTGTTGTTGTTTTGCTTTGGGGTATTTTTGGAGGGGGCGGGGTTAATCATGGAATTTATATGTCGGAGATGAAGAAAATAGAAAACTGTCAGAACTATAGAGATTACAATAACATTTATGGAAATAGATGAAATATGTATCAGTCCAGAGTCACAAGAGCATTACAATTACAAGGCTCCAATCGAATCTTTGTTACATGTATATATTTTCAACAGGGGGGGGGAGCATAATTGAGCACTATCATTGCATGCACTGGGGGCCCAATTCAAATTGGAAAAAGGTAGGAGTCCGGAATTGGGGCGTAGAAGTTTACACTATAATCTACACTGTACTCAAGTACATGAGCGGAAGCTGGGTAGGGGGAGGGGTAAGCCTGTACCCCCCCCCCTTTTTTTTCTTCTAATTCCATTAATGTACACTTGCACACAGTCAGCACAGGAGTCTTCATCCATTATTCCGCTCATGCAAACATACACAGAAGAGCACCAGTGGGACCAGTGGCGGTCAGCTGGGCAAATGCAGAGGTTCTTTTAAACATGAAACTAATACTGATGGACCATAAATGTACATAACCTTTAACCTTTAATATAACATATTTTCACCAAGAGAAAAAAACTTTAGTAGTTTGCATATTTGATTTCCGTATTGCGGTATAGACGAAAAATGGAAACTGTAGTGTACAGAAAATGCGAGGCGGCCCCAAATTATTTTGCTATATATCTAAGAATTATATTTGTAAATGTACATGACCTTTATTGATATGATATTTTCTCCACCAAGAAAAACTTGCTTCAGTAATTTGCACATTTCATTTCCTAATTGCAATATGGACGAAAAAGGGAAACTTTAGGTTAAAGAAAAGTTTAAGTGGCCTCAATCATCTTTCTATCTAAAACTTATATATTGTACATGTACTTGACCTTTAACCTGCTTCAGTAATTTGCATATTTCATTTCCTTATTGCAGTATGGAGGAAAGAGGGAGACTGTAGTGAGGCTTACCCGGTAATCACCTAGCGTTTAAAGCCCCACTGCACTACTTATAGCTACTTGGGACCTCTATATCGTCCTTGTTTTCACGAAGTGACGGTAGTGAGGAAAATCGTAATGCAAAGTGAATGCAATTTCTTTTCACTACCGTCACTTCGTGAAAACAGCGACGATATAGCAAACAATCCCTAATCAGTGACCATTGGTCCCCCATGGTCCACTTGTTCTTATGCTTATTGAGAGCTGATTTGATGAGATAGCCACCTGTCAGTGACGGTGTGACCATGCAGGGAGGTTTAATCCCTCCTGGCCAAACTTGTGCAGATAGGCTTCAACAATTGATATCACAATACATGTTGATGTGGAAACAACATTCATTTCTGAGTCCATAACTGATTTTGTTTTTCCATATCTTTTATTTTGATTTCATGCAATATGAAAAACAATACAAATAATCCTTCAAAATGCAACTCCTTTTCTTCATAATACCATATCTTGAACATAGGTACACACCCACACACTAACACATACACTGCTATGGCGTCAACCGTGGACCAAGTTTAGTACTTGTGTGTGTGTGCGTAGGTAATCGTCAGCAACCGCGGACCACTCCATAGAAAACTACATCAAACGTCCGCAGTTTGAGGTAGTTTTCTATGGAGTGGTCCGCGGTTGCTGGCGTTTACCTACGCATGCACCAACACGCACACACTTACCAACTTACACATACATTTACATGTACACAAACATCCACACACACTCACGCCCAACCACGCAAACACACAACACACCCACACTCACACACTTAAAGCACGCACATACACCCACATATACAATGATAGATTAGAGTGAGATTTGAATTGCAATTTAAAACTTTAATTCAAATTTTTGCCACCTGATCACATATATGGCATATGTTAATATTTCCTTATCTTCCTTCCCTGAGCTACCCAAAATCAAAATTAAAAATATAGACTTAAAGGGATCGTTTAACAATGTTAAATCTGAGATACACGGCCCTACGTGTTATCAGTGTCTGTGATATGGTGTAATATTGAAGCCCTAAAAAAATCCCGCTTCAAAATGATCAAGAAGTGCCTCAGAAAAAGTAAAAATCTTCGAGTGACCGGTTTTACCATACTCATTTTCCCCCAATAGACTGTAGTGTAATGAAAAACGTCAGGCGAACGGTTTTCAAAATGTGTAATTCCAATCATAAATATCTTGATAATCAGACAGGCGATCGGCTTGTAAAAGTCATGGGGCTCCTGAATGACCTGAAGCTTTATAATTATCATTGCAACTTGAGCTAAATCCAGAATTTTGTTTAAGAATCTGAGACAAAGTTACCAGATCCCTTTAAAAGAAAGTGATGCAGTATCAATTCATCTCAAAAACTTCTATCCCATCTTTTGCTTCTCTACAAATCAAATGAAAAGAATGGATAAGTCACCAATTGCAGAAGGGTACAATGGATTATCACTTTATACAATTGTGCAAACAAACATACATACAGACAAACATACATACAGACAAACTGACAGACAAACAGACATGGTGTAAAGGGTAACGATACGATAGAAAAAATATAGCCAGTAATATAGTGCTCATATCCATTGAGGCGACTGATTATTCTTGCTTATGTCCCAGCCGCCATTTGAAGTAACTAGCGCTCAAGCATATCGCGTACCCATTTACACGTGGGAGGAGACTGGAGAGTGGCAAATGTAGATCTATTATCGCCTTGCCAGGCTGGAGTTTAAATCTGACCCGTACCCTCGTCATCTTATACAGGTAACATTGTATGATACAGTAAAAATATGAAAAAACCTTTGTAATGGTTTCATGGAAAATATTCCATGGACAGATGTATTTATGGTAAAGAAATAATGCAATAAAGCATGACCAAACAACAATCAAAGACATTCTAAGTTTGGTTTTACACACATCTGTAGGGTGTGGTTGCTATAAGTGAGGAGGATGCTTAAAGGTAGGCGTTACTACTTCAGCTAGAAGAGATTAGACCGCCCAGCGAGCCATCGAGGTCACTGTGACAGGTGGCTATCTCATTAACTCAGCTCTCATTTAACATAAGAAAAAAGAGGATCATGGGGGAACAACAGGCGCCGATTGGGGAAGTTTTCTATATAGAGGGAGCAAGTAGCTACAAGTAGGACAGTGTGCCTTTAAGACAAGAAGAAGTGGAGGGAGAGAGAGAGTGTCACCATGGCGAGAATGTAGGTAACCCCTTGTAAGAGGGAAAATGCCGACTTAACAATTGATGATGGTGTGAAGAGAGTTGTATGAAAATAGTGTTGGCTAAGAGCAAGAAGGAAGGTCATTGCAAGATAAAAGCTTCAAGATTGTGTTTTTCTAGCTCCCAGTAGACAATAAATTCAAACAAATATTCCAAATATTGAAATTATTGTTATCACAATGCAGTCTGGCTACACATTTACAAGTACAACATGGTCACAAGAAATCAAGGATTTTAAAAGTATTCTCATGAAAAGAAAAAAAATTTGCAATTCACTTTTCAGGACTGCAGAGATTTCTTGAATCAATTAAACATGTCAAATCAAAGTATCAGGTTAAATCTGACTGTTCTTACCAAGTATGTATTCAAAATATTGAAATTATTATAGTTGCAATCCAACTTTGCAGCACATTTACAAGCACAACATGAACCCCAAAAATCAAGGATTTCAAAGTATCTCACTATTGCAAAGATTTCTTGAACCAATTAACCATGTCAAATCAAGGTGTCGGGTTAAATCCGACTGTTCTTACCGAGTGTTGGATCTAATGGCAAATGAAAAATATCCAATATCAATCGCTCACAAGGGCAGCGGTAACGCAGAATCTGGTCCAAAGGGACAATTACGAGGAGGCCGAGCGCAGCAGACACAACCGTCCCGAAAGGCAGATATCACCAGAGTGAGGAACAAACCGGCAGAGCATGCATTTGTAAGGAAGTCAAGCCAAGCCAAGCCAGAGATACACTTTATGGATTCAGTTGGACGAAGAGAGCGAGAGAGAGAGAGAGAGAGAAAGAGAGAGGGGAAGTGCTATCACTGACAAAACAAGAGGAAGAATGAAACATTGTTGTAAGGAAAGAGATAGGGTTTGTGGGTTGGCTTTGGAGCACTATCACAGAAAAAGCCAAAGGAAAAGTGAAACATTATTGTCAGGAGAGAGAAAGAGAGAGAGAGAGACAAAGCGAGAGTTTATGGCTTGGGTTTAAAGTGTCATCAGGG
>BEXV01001294.1:94164-106355 GCA_003118195.1 Hemicentrotus pulcherrimus
TTTGTCCCAGGATCAAGTCTTGTTCCTCCTTCCTGCTCACAGGAGACCAGGGGGGTGTTTCACAAAACTTGTCATCAGTGACAAATGACAGTTTTTGTTATAAGCTACTGAAATCCTTGCTTCTGATTGGTCATCGGCAGATTTGTCACTGATTTCTGTCATTAGTCATTTGAAAAAAGGCTTTGTGAAACGGGTCCCAGGACGCCGGACGAGGACCTTGTTTCATAAAACGTTTATCTTTAACAGGTGCAACAGATCTATGATTAATCTGCTCATAGCCAATAAAGTGTCAGGATTTCAGTAGCTTATACATCTTATTGTATCTTGTTACTGATGTTAGGTTTTATGAAACAGGGCCCACGTCCTCGTCTGAGGTCTACGGTACAGATCAGGAAATGTTCCTAATACCCCGTCTCCAATTTTTAGCCCAGGATGCCAAATGTAGACCAGTATCTACTCAAGAGACTTATATAGACTAGGATCTACTTACAGACCATTGACTTTCACTTCACCCAATATAATACACAATTTCCAAATCAATTTGTTCAAAGTACAAAAGGGCAATATTTGAAGAAGCTGGCAAGCACTTCAAAACTTTGGACTAAGCTACAAGTATAAAGCTAACATCTAAATAACAAGAATAATAAAATTGCCTCTCTGTGGCCTCAAGACCAGCATTAATCCACATTAATCCACATCAATCCACAACACACAGAAGCTAAGAATTATCTGATCTAGCGAATCCCACTACAAATGCCCAGTGGTTTATCAAACGTCATGGTCCTGCTAAAACAACTGGTTCTTGAGAAAGTCTAGTGCACAGTCACGAAAAGAAAGAGGAGCAAAACCACTCCTACTTGCGAGATAACGCTGTCAATGAACAAACTCTTAGCCTTAATTGCCCCATCTAGGTGTTGCCTTTAGTCTACAAGTTTCAATGGTCTAGACTTTTAAAATCTATAGTCTCCCGCAAGGCGATGTGCAGTCTCCCAAAAGGACTGTGAATCCTGAATATCAATAATCCTTGCTTTGAGGGCAGAAATTAACTACGAAGTGTACACAATTCGTTCTTTTTGAGAGGGCCTCTGAGAGTATTATTTGACATGAAATAATAGTTATGTTCACACAGTGACACTGAGTTCTTAACTTTAAATTTGTGGAACTTTTAAGTGATTAACAATGACCAAATTACCAGGAGGAGGGGTCGCATGTGACCAAAACAACAAGTATTCAAAATTAACTAAAAGCTTGGGAGAGCATTCATTTTAACTACAAGCTTGCGCAACCTCAAGCTAACTGCATCCATAAGGCAAAAAGCTACATTGTACATCTTCGAGTTAGCTTGAATTTTTGTAACCAGCACTCAGCACGGTCCCCAACTACTAGATACCTTCAAAGTTTTATAACCACAATCTTCAATTTAAATTTCGGGACCATCGTGTGATCATTACTTTTATGTCAATACTGCTAGTTGTATTGATATACATTGGGAAGCATACAAGCATATATAGAAAGACAAAAAGGGTTGGGTTTTTTTGAGTGGTATATTGGACCAGTCATGTTTACAAGTCTTCTCCCCACACATTATTCTCTTTTTGTCTTTCTCTTTCTCTTTTTATTTCTTTCTTTCTTTCTTTCTCTCTCTCTCTCTCTCTCTCTCTCTCTCTTTCTCTCTCTCTATATATAATTGTTATCTTCCAGCCTCTACTACAACCTCTATATTTTTCTCTCATCCCGTTTTCTCTCAATATCTTGTTGACCTCTCTCTCTATATACATACAAGTACTTATTATCCTTCTCTCTTTTTCTTCTCTCTGTTGCATGACACATCCAAATCTAGTCTGAATTAATTGATGACATGCTGAGCAGGGTGTATAGCATTAATTACTATGGTTAATTATCCTATTGATCTGGCATAACTCTGTATAACTCAGAGTGCGAATTAAGTTCAGTCAGTAGGCAGGTCCACTTTAATTAATAGCCGGTTCATTCAGACTGGAGAAAATTCATGCGTAACTTGTACGAAGAACCATTCATTATACAACAAATCATTGTATAGCAAAAGGAGAAAACACAAAGGATAACAACATCGTATAGAGAAACTTGGTACTAATGCAGGACTGCACTACTTGTAGCTACTTGCGCCCTCTATATACCAAACAATGCCTAAGCGGTACCCGTTGGTCCCCCATGATCCTCTTTTTCTTATGTTAATTGAGAGCTGATTTTATGAGATAACCATCTGTCAGTGACCATGCAGGGAGGTCTAATCCCTCCTGGCTAAACCAGTACAGATAGGCTTAAAGAAACTAGTTTCGATGAGCTCAATTGGCCTGATAAGCCCAGTTCAGTATGAGATTCAGAATATTTTTTTTTTTTAAAGAACATGAGAAAAGACTTTGCGTTGCTGTACCTGGCTTCAAGAAATGCATGAGCGCACCCTAATTCCATTGGAGCTTGGCTAATGAATGTCCATTTCGTTTAAGAAGGCTACTTATACAGTGCGTCCCAGAAAAAACGAAACCGAGAAGTATCGATGTTCTATCAACCAAAAAAAAAATGATAAAAAAGACGAACTTTTTTTTTAAAAGAGGAGACTCTAGGCTTTCCAAATATGTATCATTCATTAATTATGGTTGTGATTAAGGTATGATAAAACATCAATACTTCTCAGTTTCGTTTTTTCTGGGACGCACTGTACATTCATTACAATGACAGCTGACCTCGTTTGTGGTCCTGTCAGAATGGCGTTAATTAGATCAATGATCTCTAATTGGCCCAGGGAAGGTATGGATGATTAAACACACTTTATTCAAATGCAGCATCAGGTTATCGTTTCCAGGAATATCTGCTTGTAATAAATCTAGGTTTTTTGGACACCCTTAGCACAAAGTCTTAGGTACAGTAATATGTGATTGTAATATATCTAGGTTATTGAATGCACTTCCTTAACATGTAGCATTAAAGGTATAGACTAGTTTTGGAAACGCCCCCTCTCAAAAAATGAAATGGAAGCTCTTATTAGCAATCATGTGAAAGAATATGTTTCGACTAATACGTGATGAGACAAATTCTGGCGGGAAACCGTCTACTAATTGGTATATATTTGGTAAATTACCATATCAATGCGGGCTGGATAGATGTCGCGATTGCACTTCAACATTGAACAATTGGGCATATATTTCTGCTAGTTTGCCAATTTAGGTTGAAATATTACCCTCTTAGCCTCTGGAAGCTATATTTAAACAATATTGAATGGATATTTTGCAACCAAAACCCTTGAACTGCAATTTTACCACTACCGGTCTTTACCTTTAAGTAATATGTGATTGTAATATTTATGACACACGCTTCATTACAATGTAGCCTTAAGTTTTTTGCACAGTAATATCTGTTCATTGTACATCTACAGTCACTCTTTTTTCTTTTCCAGTTACAAGTCAAGGATTAAATTCAGGGCTCCACGCTCAATAACATATTTTTTTTAATCTTATGTACCTATTTTTCTCAAAAAGGAGAAAAATATTTCCTCTTTTTGATCCCCCCTGGGTCTAGGACAGTGGGTTGAAAGTTCAATGGTATCTGTGCCTACGGTATGCCCTTTAGTTTGAATTTCTTTTCTTTTCTTTTCTTTTACATGTTCCTTTAGCTTTAGGGAGGGTTCATGAGTTGAAAAATGTTAAAGGCAAAGACCAGTTCTGGTCCGACCATTGCATTGTGAAAGAAACGTTGTGGAATCGATCAGAAAAGGGTGATCATCTAGCATATAAGTATTGGTGCGTACTGCAAGGTTCTCGAATCATCAAAATGATAAGAAATTTGGCCCATGCAGTCTTGGTAAAGTTACTTGCACTGTACACAGAAAGATGTATGGGACTACACGAACATGTGCTCGACACATGCACAATATCTATCAGGTCCAAATAGATATAATGATATACCAAATACATACTGTATATCAATTAGTAGGCGGTTTCCATGTAAAATTGTTATCATCACTTATTCATAGTCAAAACATATTCTTTCACATGATTGGTAATAAGAGTTTCCATTTCCTTTTTTGAGAGGGGGGCGTTTCCAAAACTGGTCTTTACCTTTGACCCTTATAATTATCCAAGCTAATGTTGCTTCTGCACCAGTCTACGCACAAAAAACTGACTCTAATCGATGCTTTACCACAATCAGCACGCAATGGATTTCAAGGAATAAATCTTGCCATCTACCCCTTTAACACCTGGGTGGAGAGTGGCAAATGTGGATTAATGTCTTACCAAAGGACGAGAGTGCTGGGCTGGGATTAGAACCCTAAACCCTTGGACTGTAAGTCAAGTGAATAAACCACTATACCACGGCACCGTTTCACAAAACTTGTCATAAGTGACAAATGACAGTCTTTGTTGTAAGCTACTGAAATCCTTAATTCTAATTGGTTATCAACAGATTTGTCACTAATTTTTGTCATTTTTCACGGGAAAAAAGGGCTTTGTGAAACAGGTCCCTGTAGTGAGGATGGGAAATAGCTGAATGCATTCAGTCACTAAAATCAGTTAACATTTACTTTAAAGGTTACCCCTCCACCCCCACCCCTCCCCCACTCCAAAGAATGGCCACCCCTGGTGTAAAGCTTGGGTAATAATATCCAACCTTCTATGGAAGCGCATTGGGATCGTATATCATAATGTGATATAATAATAATAAAAATAATAATAGCCTACAATAGTCCACTCCAAATTTTATTAAACCGAAACGGAAATTCATTTTGCCCAATTGATCGTGAGCCCGGCAGCCACTGTGCAGCGCCAGATCGACGTTGCTCTATCCCTTATTATTGAACGCCAAACAAGGTAGCAACAACTCCCATCTTTTAACGTCTTTTGGTATGACGCGGCCGGGGTTCGAACCCACGACCTCCCGGTTGTGAGGCGGACGCTCTACTGACTGAGCCAACACTCCGGTTGCTGTACTATACAGGGGTTATTTATCATTACTATTACACTGTACAAAAAATAATAATATATGATATTTGTAAGGCACCAAATCCACTTGAAATGAAATGCTTAAGGCGCAATTATGAAACACACAATGAAAAAGAGAGATGACATCTTAGGGGAAAAAAGATGAAAGAAGCCCATTCAGGGATTCATGGTTACCGGTTGCCAGCATGTCACTACCCATTGACTCCTACACTCCTCAGTCTGGCCACAATTAGTTTGGCAGATTGAAAGCTAGTCTTTGATACTAGGGTTCATGCAGGTGGGGGCTGTAAAATGGGACCTTCCAGACTGTGAATAGACCATTTTTGTAATACAATCAAATTTGATTGCATTTAAATAGTCATAATACAGTCATAATACGACTTTGATTGCATTTGAATAGTCAGAATGTGAATTCAATTGCATTGCAGTAGTCAGAATGCAAATTGAATTGCATTTAAATAGTCAGCATACGAATTTAATTGCATTTAGATATGCAAATTTGATTGCATTTAGATAGTAACAATGTGAGTTCAATTGCAGTTCAATAGTCAGAATACAAATTTGATCGCATTTAAAAAGTAAGAATGCAAATTCAATTGCATTTAATGGTCAGAATACAAATTTAGTTGCATTTAAATGGTCAGAATACTAAATTGATTGCATTTGAATAATCAGAATACAAATTTGATTGCATTTAAATAGTTAGAATGCGAATAGCATACACAAGTTGTTGTTAGGTGGAACAAGGATTACGGCTTGTCCTTCCTTACAGCACAGAATGTATGTAATACTTCGCACTCTGACTAATGAAATACAGTTACTTATAACAGGTGGCATAACTTCAATACTGGCCATAATGGACAGGTTTGATGAGACTCACATATACATGTAATTAAATAGAATCTGAGAAGCAGATGTTTTGAAGAAAATCAGACAAAGGTAAGAAACTTATGAAATTTTGAAAGTTGTAAATCAGTTTTTATCTTCATTTAATAAATGATGATGATGATGCTGTTGAGGGCACTTGAAGTTGGCTGAATTGGTAATGTCAACAAAGAAATACGGTAATGATGATAATAACAATTTACTGTAGCTAAATCACACAAAATACCAGTGTGATCCTTTGCATGTGAACAGGGGAGGAGGTAATAGTAAACAGAAAAATACCATGGGTCACATGACCTTAATATGAAAAATTATCCATGAGAGCATTGAGTGCTATGAGCAAGGGTTCACTTCAATAAAACACTTGCACTGATCTCCTAGATTGGTATTTATTGCTTTCTCCTCTTCCAATCTCAATAGGCCTGTCCTCATCAGCTCAATTTTGCCAAATAACTCGCTTTTTTAACTATCCCGATCTCAATTTAGCCACTTAATTTGCATCCTCATCAGCCTGCAGTTGCAATTAGTGGGATATTTGGTCAAGATAATATCTCAAGAAATCTTGGTCTTGTTTCCAAAATATCCCGCTATTTGGGCTAATTTGTGCCCGTCCAGAGCTAGTTTGTGATGAGCGTATCGATCGGGTGAAGACACAATTTTGACCTTTGGAATAAAATCCAGAGGGTTATTTGGCAAACTTGAGCTGATGAGGACAGGCCTTTCGAGTCCATTTTTGTTCAAAATGATGAAGTGAGGGAAAACTGGAGAGGGAAGGGAGGAGAGGTTATGATGAATTCATTGCTTTGTGCATCGTTTGAAAAGGCAATGCCTGCTGTCACCAAGGGCAAGTAACATGTACAAGTCACTGGTATAATGGATCATAATATTCCAACTCTCCCAAGGAGAAAGAAAGAGAGATTAAAGAAATAAGCTGACACAATTGTTGTTTGAAAAGGCAATTACAGAAACCCTAAGGGTAGTAAGGGACATGTAAATTATACAGGTGACTGGTATAATGGATGATAATTTTCCAACCCTTAATGAAAATGAAGCTGATTAAAATCATTGTTTTGTTCACTGGCTAAACAGAAAATGCCTGATTTTCTTAATAATATTTTGTAACCCGCTTGTTTGAACAAGATAACAATATTTGTGGTTATGTAATGTAATGTATTGGGATCAGAGACCTAAGAATCAGTGTTTAAAGGAAAAGCCAACCAACAGACAACTACTCTAAAATAAAGCAGAAAAAACAACAGAAGCAGACGGGTGAAAGATTGAATTAAATAAAACACAAAATAAGGAAGCCATTATTTTTTAAAGTTGTAATCACTAGAAGTATGGGCACTTTAAATTGACTGAATTGGTAACGTTACTGTGCCAAAGGTTCCAGACAGCTTTCCCATTTATTTCAAAACACGAAATGATTGTAATGTCATTTTTTCAAAATGTATTATTTGGGAGGATTTTTTCTCTTTTTAGGACTTAAAATAATCTGTTACCTATCTATTATATATTCTGCGTAGAGCCCTTTAAAGGAAGAAGGCACTTCAGAGAAAAAGAGAGAGTAAGGAGCATTGTCCCATGACTAATTCACAATCTACTGACTAAGTTGCCAATTTGAGTTTCGCATCTACTAAGTAATCTCATATATCAGACATTCATAACTTCCTTATCATCGGTCCGATTTATTTCAAACTCTCACCCTTCTGTTTATCCTACTTTTCTACTGTCATACAAATGAACTTATTANCTTAATGAAAATGAAGCTGATTAAAATCATTGTTTTGTTCACTGGCTAAACAGAAAATGCCTGATTTTCTTAATAATATTTTGTAACCCGCTTGTTTGAACAAGATAACAATATTTGTGGTTATGTAATGTAATGTATTGGGATCAGAGACCTAAGAATCAGTGTTTAAAGGAAAAGCCAACCAACAGACAACTACTCTAAAATAAAGCAGAAAAAACAACAGAAGCAGACGGGTGAAAGATTGAATTAAATAAAACACAAAATAAGGAAGCCATTATTTTTTAAAGTTGTAATCACTAGAAGTATGGGCACTTTAAATTGACTGAATTGGTAACGTTACTGTGCCAAAGGTTCCAGACAGCTTTCCCATTTATTTCAAAACACGAAATGATTGTAATGTCATTTTTTCAAAATGTATTATTTGGGAGGATTTTTTCTCTTTTTAGGACTTAAAATAATCTGTTACCTATCTATTATATATTCTGCGTAGAGCCCTTTAAAGGAAGAAGGCACTTCAGAGAAAAAGAGAGAGTAAGGAGCATTGTCCCATGACTAATTCACAATCTACTGACTAAGTTGCCAATTTGAGTTTCGCATCTACTAAGTAATCTCATATATCAGACATTCATAACTTCCTTATCATCGGTCCGATTTATTTCAAACTCTCACCCTTCTGTTTATCCTACTTTTCTACTGTCATACAAATGAACTTATTACAAGGGTTGGATTGCCCTTTGAATTCACTTTTTCTTTTCCTCCCACGCACAGCTGATACCAAGTACGTACACTATAAACATGACCGACAAAGAAAGCGGACAAAATATACAGTTCCTCAGGTTGACAACGGAACATCCCTTCACTGCTATAATGTTAAAAGGTGAATATGCATGTCACACCTGTTCAACAAATTTTTACATAAAAGCAGTGAAGGGATGTTCCTTTGTCAACCTGAGGGACTGTATATTTTGTCCGCTTTCTTTGTCAGTCATGTTCATAGTGTAATAAAATAACAAGACTCAAAAGCAAAAATATTGTTGAAGATAACCAGCTATATACAGGAGCCTACTTTACCTGCCTTACTTTGACCACAGACAAGAAGTAAGATGTCACATAGACCTACCTGTAGAAAAGAAAAAATGACAAAATGAATGTCTAACGGTTAATGTAGCCCTTGAAAATAAATTTAAAAGTACTCGGACAGTGTGAAAAATTGACAATTAGCTGCATTTACACGGCACAGAAAAATAAGCAATTTTGTTCACATTCCGGTGTTTCTGCAGAAGTTGCTTAGCAACTACAAATAACACAACAAAAACAGACCGAATAAAAAAACCCACTTGTGAAGCTGTTTTTTTTTTTTCAATGCCGGCAGAAACTTCACTGCTTTTTTCTGTGAAAATGTTCAAAATGAGAGCAGGCATTTACACTGTCATAATCCAGTGGAGTTTCTTAAAGGGTTTTCAAAAAGCCACACTCCAGAGGGGGGGGGGTATTCAACTCTGATTTTGTGTTATGTTTATGCACAGTAGTTGCTTTGCAACTTCTAACATAACTCTGGAATGTGAGAATTTTTTATTAATTTTTGTTTTTTTGGTTCCAGTGTGTGAATGTTCCTATTGTGGGCAGTGTGTGTACTGACAGGGGTCACATACTTCATGGCATTGTATATGCTCTTATCAGTGTAGATACATGAGTGGGGTTGGCATATGTTTCACCTTTTCAAAAAAGATAAGAGCAAAGAGGATGTAATCTCTAAAAAAAAAAACACCCTCACACCTCCACACCCACACCCTCATGTTTACATAACAAAGTACAGTCACCTGGCACTGAAAACACTACTTTCATATTTTTAGGCTCAAAATGTCATACACCTGTACATTCATTTGGAATCAAAGAGAGAGGTCTTGAACGTATTTCATAAGGCATATATCTTCTTACTCCCGCTCCCCCTATCTTAATCTCCTCCTCCCCTTCCTCCTTCCCTTCCTCCTTCCCTTCCTCCTTCCCTTCCTCCTTCTCTTCCTCTTTCCCTTCCTTCTTCTCTCTTTCTATTTTCCTCTCTCTCTCTCTCTCTCTCTCTCTCTCTGTTTATCTTCCTTTCTCTCTCCTTCTCTCTTTATCTTCCTTTCTCTCTCTCTCTCTGTATCTTCCTTTCTCTCTCCATCTCTCCATCTCTCTTCCACCCTCTTTCTCTCTCTTTCTCTCTCTCTCTCCCTCTCTCTCTCTCTCTCTCTCTCTCTCCCCCCAACTCTCCCTCCCTTACACCTTTTCTGAACTTCTGAATGGCTCTCTCTCTCCTTTCCTGTATTTTGACAATCTACAAAAACAGACTGGGGTTTTCTATCTATCTAATCTGTACTTCAACTTTTCACCTTCACAGTTTACATAAACTCTTGAATACAATCACATGTTTTGTAGCCACTACAATAATTCACATGTACATGCGTAGATATCATTTCTTGCAATATGTGCATGTTCAAATCGTTAATTAACTCGTATAAAAAAACGTTGTATAAAGAGTGACCATATATTAAATTAAAGGTACCATTTGATCAACATTGTATGAAGAAATGTCATGTATCGTCCCTATTTTCACGAAGTGACGGCAGTGAATGAAAATCGCATACAATTTGCGTGCGGATTTTCCTCACTACCGTCACTTTGTGAAAATAGGAACGATATAAAGAAACTATTTTTTTTTTACAGGGTGGATTGTCACGACAGCTTTGCCAATCATCACTGTGGACGCACATTAAGCCTGCCCAGATACACGATTTTTAAACAATAAAAACGTCTAGAGTGGAACGTGATGTGAGTCTTCATTGAGTTTTCTTTTGAAACCATGCTCAAACAGGCATTTTGCTAAATACGTTTCATTATAAGTTCAGACTAGGAAATACCTAGCATATGAATGTACATGTATCTCTACGATTCTCATATCGCTATACAATGAATTCTAGTAGTCTGAAAGAGGAATTAGTGTGCTTGAAGCTATCCAATCCAAAGTCAAATCAATTCTACATCTTGTTTGTAGAACGGTATACGACCTTTGACATATGTTTGGCCTCTATACATGTAAAAGTCATGAAATACTGAATAGGCCTAGTTTTACTATCATGAAGTTCCTCAAAAGTCCTTCACCTTTACTTCATTGAGGAGCAATGATCTAATTTTTCCCCTTTTTTTCTTCCTCGTTTTGTTTTGTCTTTAGTTTTTGTCTTTTTACTTTACTTTACGTTCTATTGTTACTGTTCCCACAATTGTTTCAAGAAAAAAAAACTGACTTAGCCCAACAGGTAGTCTATTCATTCAGTCATGATTGTCATGTCTGGTATTGGAAGTCAAATAAATGTAAATTTCAATCACATTGAATGTCAAAGAAATTATAACTATTCCTCATGTATATTTGATGTCCCTTCATAAATATTATATACACTATAAGAGATGAAAAGACTTTAATTTTATACAAGAAAACAAGTACTGAAAGAAATCAACACTGTAATATGTTTCCAGCAAAAACGTTTCACTAAGTTACATTATCTAGTTTCACACACCACATATCAATATCATCTACCGGCCTGTTGCATCCCTAGTACGTTCGTTTTAAACAATTTATAAGGACTAAAAAACAGAATATTACATCGCCAAAACGAAAGGTAAATCATCTTTAATAGGAAGTGGAAGCTGGGAATTTAATCTGACATCTTCACCTTTTATTTTCCCTCATATCAAAGGATTTATTTCAACTGATGTTCATACTGCTTCTTTTTTTTTTGGGGGGGGGGTTCTTCTTCTGGTTTGTTTGCTTGTTGTTTTTGTTGTTTTTTCCTTGTTTTTGTTAATGATCCTCTTGTTTATGACCATTATGTTTCATTATTGTGTTAAATCTGTGTTAATCTTATGCCTTTCATAATCAGTAAAAAATATGAATAGATAAAAAGATTATCGGCCTCTAATTTTTCAATAGTAGTAGGAAATTGCAAGCATCGTAATCGCTTGTGATCGCTAGGCAGTAATGCGAAAAAAATAGCATCTGAGTCACCAACCCCCTAAAAATTGGTGAAAAATAGGGGGAAGGGGAATATCAGGAAAATCAGGAAATCAGGGTAAAATCAGGTGAACAAGAAAAAGGGAAAAAAAATATTGGGGAAAAAAATTTGCAGGTGGCAAAACAGGCAAATTAAAAGGGGTCTGATTATAAAGACTATCTTAGATGTGATAGTAAGCTATGGATGAGAGAGCTCTGATCTGCCAGGCAGCACTTATTGTTGGTGTTTAGAAATAAAAACACCACTCGGACGAAAGATAGGATGACTGGAGGAAGGGAGGGCGACAAACACACTTCCTTGGGGTAACATACTCCCAACGAAGATAATCGCAGGCAGGGTTTATCCAAACAGTATCGGTAAACTTTTGTTTTCGTGAATCAGGGAATCAAGCCTTGCAGAACATGGACTGGTATCGATATTGCGAGTGGCATGACCTCTGTGGGCTTGGGCTTCAACTGTTGTTCCTCTGAAAGTCCTTCATATTGCTTTTAGGATTCATAGGGGTGGATGGGGCAGCCCACATCCTAT
>BEXV01001295.1:25593-54760 GCA_003118195.1 Hemicentrotus pulcherrimus
TCTGTCTCCCTCTCTCCTTATTTCATTTTCCCTGCCTGTCTCTGTCTCTCTCTCCTTATCTCATTTCCCCCTGCCTGTATGTCTGTCTGTCTGTCCGTCTCTCTCCTTATCTCATTTTCATGTCTGTCTGTCTCTCTCTCTCCTTATCTCATTTTCCCCAAATATTTGTCTCGGTCTCTCTTTGTAATCATGAATTCATCTTACCTTAGTAGGCTGACTGTAGAGTTTGCGACTGGAATCGATGATAGGTTTTGTTGACGTGTTTGGATCCCGTGATTTCTGATGGGCTTTCACTTCAGAAAGATGATTCTAAAGAAAACAAAAATGAAGAGCAAATTAAAAAGAGCTCCTGAACAAGACAATACAAGATAATCTGTACTGACTATATATAAAGTCTTGGATTCTTAAACTTCCACTATTAAAGATTTCAATCAGACCTATTTAGAGCACAAGATATCAGATACATGAATATGTACTTTAGTGCATGGTTTGATTTGAACCCTTAGCCCTTCGATTGAGAGTCAAGTCAATAAAGCACTACACCACAGCATCTGCACATCATTACTGAACCTCGGTTACAGCCCAAGGAATGCATGAAACTCAGGAAAATAACATAACACATCCATCTTGTATATAGCGCTTAATACATCCTTGATGGTTCAATGCTCTACAGATATATCATTAGCCCCATCATCGGATTCAGGCTAACCGCACACAATATATGCACATTCTCCACTCCCTGAGGAACATTCCAGCCAGGTATCATTTTACAGACGCTCACAGTGCTTAGCAAACTACATGAACTTTCGCATGTAGCCATTAACACCTGGGTGGAGGGTGGCAAATGTGATCAATATCTTGCCAAGGATGTTGGTACCAGGCTGGGATTTGAACCCTTTACCTTGTGATCTGCAGTCAGATGACTTATCCACTAGACCACAACACATCTATCTAATTGTCTTTCATAAAATATCATTGTCTTACCTCAAGTTGGTTGACCTGTATGCTCTTTCTGACCTCTGTCGCACTGGGTTTGGTCCAGCCTCCTTCAACTAAGACAGGTTCATCAGGGCTCAGGGTTGGTACGTACTCAGGTCCACTTTGTCCTGCAGTTCTTCTCCCTATGAAAGATAACAAACAAACATATTGATTATGACCCACTTTAATTCTAATGATTCCCTATATCAAAACAAATGTACAGGTAGATGAACTATTTATAAATCAATGATTCAAATTTTTCCAATCTATGATAACTTTGAGGAGCATTTGTTTAAGCTGGTTATTCAAGCATGTTGTGTTGGAAGCAAGAAGGGCATTGAATCGAGTACTTTGATGCAGAGTTAGTGCTTTCCTGGCCTGGTGTCTGTTCAAATGAGATATTGTTATGAAATGACATATTTCTTAAGGAAAATGAATATTAATTTCCCACACCTACATCATACTTGCCAACACTTGAAATTCAGAAAACTGACCGTACATCACAAATCATGTACCGTACGTTGCGACTGCACTGTGCACTGCACGTGAAATATGTATCTTGCATATACTGCCGGAGTCATGCCGTGAGAATGAGCGATAGCGCTAGCACGAAGCGTGCACGCTGTGCGTTGCCTATGACTGAAGGATTACGCACGGCACGCTATGGGTACTCTACGCACACGCCAGCTCATTATTACACATTAGAGATCAGCGTGGGGGCAACAAGCATGCTGAACGCATCTTGCACAATACAATCCTTCCAGCACTCATCAGATTGAAACTATGGAAAGCCAATTGGTATTTATACTACATGTATAATTCCCCAAAATCAGAACGTTCCGTTTTTCATTGCTCTTAACATTTTAAAAACGTAACAGTTCCGTTAGAAACGAGACGGCGCCGGTTGGCAAGTCTGCTACATCAACTTCATCTAAAGAAAGAGAATACAGCCATTCAATAAGATTTACCTTGCATTTGTCTGAGAACATGTTTCTCTTTCTCCAGCTCTAGCATGACCTTTGACCTCTCTTCTCTCAGTTCTGCTTTGAGAGCACGTGCGTAGTCTACCTCTGTGCGTGGAAGTAATGAGAACAGAAGTATTTAGGGATAATACTCTTTTATCACAAATACTTATCAAGGGTTCAGTGACACAAAGACGTAACTCTGAGCAGTGGTCTCCAAGTAAGGCATTAACCCTCATTACCAAGCCCCTCGGAGAGGACTTAAAGACATCTGCCGACTTACATGCACACACATGCTTTCTCAGCCGTCGGGTAAAATAAATCCACAATCCGTTGCTCTATCCCTTCTTAAAACGCTGTCTCACTCTCTCTTTCTCTTTTACTACTTTCTCTCAAATCCTCCATTCCTCTCTGCTTCCTTTCCCTAGATCTCCCCCCCCCCCAACTTCCCTTCTACCCCCTTTCTCTCTCTCTTGCTCTCTCGCATTCTATTGTCCATCTGTCTGCCTGCCTGCCTGCCTGCCTGTCTCTCATTCTCTCACTCTCTCTCTCTCTCTCTCATACTTACGTTCTGGGGGTTTGAATGGTTCTCCCTGCGACACCCAGACCTCGACCGGTTGTCTGTTGAAGAGCTCATGACGTAGACTCTCCGTGATGGCTCGTTTCATCTTCACCTCATCCTTTGCATCTGTGATACAAAGACACAAAGGTAATTAGATCTCCATAATACAATATGACTGAACAAGAATTAAAGCCTGACTGCACAAGTTTGGCGAGGAGGGATAAGACCCCCCTGCAAGGTCACTGACAGGTGGTTATCTCATCAAATCAGCTCTCAATTAACATAAGAAAAAGGGGATCATGGGGGACCAACGGGCACCGCTTAGGCATTGTTTGCTATATAGAGGGTGCAAGTAGCTACAAGTAGTGGAGTCCTGCTTTAAGAAGGTTTTTTTTCCCACCAGTACGCAGTCGAGTATATTTACATAGTAGCTGCGTTATAATATATGAATTGATCATATTATCATCATTACTATGATAGGGAGATTTAGTCTGATCCAAGATCTGAGGAATGAATAGGCAAGAATAAATGAATTGGCCTAACCCGTGTCTGGTCCTAGATTGAGGTTTTGCATGCCATAGCTTGTCATCTTCCATGTATGCAGGTCTGCTAGCGTGAGGAGAGCTGTGCTGTCCTGGGTGTATAAACGTCTCCCTGCAGTGGGCAGCTGTAAGGCATAGGTGCACTGGTCCAACAGCTTAAGAGAGAGAGGAAGAGTAGAGAGAGTTGAGTATAATGTTTCTTTCATAGACACAGAGGGTGGTATTCTCAAAAGCCCACTAACTTCAGTCAATGGTTTAATCCACCGACTAAGTATGGAACGCCAAGTGTCCATATAAATATGTTTTTTAATAATTTATTCTGTCACTAAAATAAAATAAAATGTAATAATATAATTATTCAACAGCAATATAACTATGATATAATTATGGTATCATTGTAATTTAGGGACATATCTAATTATCAAAAAATATATTCATATGAACACTTGGCATTCCATACTTAGTCGGTGGATTAAACAATGGACTAAATTTAGTCCGCTTTTGAGAATACACAGAGTAACTGTCAAGGTGCATACAAAAAAATGTACACGTACGAGTCGAAGTTTCAAGAAAACTTGGACAGTAAATAAGATATGATTATATAGAACTGAAGATCACTAGTGGTATGGCCTAGCTCCTTTTAGAACCAGGATATATTTGATGTCATACTTTGAGGACATCAATATTTGTTTTGTTCCTAAATTTCACAAGACACACATTTTCTTTCCAATTATTTTGTCCCTTTAAACTTTCACTTTAAAAACTACAGTATGTCCGAAGTAATATCTACAACTATTACTCCTGTGACAGTTCTAACAACAATTATCACATACCCCTCGGAGCGTAGAGCCGCACACGACGACTCCGGGCTGGTTCCGCCCCTCACCGTTCTTGTAGGCCACGATACGGACGGTCTGAACGGTCTGGTACGCTGAGATCTCTCTGGCGATTACCCTAGCACTCGTCATCTGCCTCAGTCTCTTGAGCTCCCCTTCGTAGTGGGCCACCGTGGTGGCGGCCTCGAAGGCTGACAGGTCGACCTGAGAATGAACCACAATCCAAACATTGATTGATTTCATGCATAGTTTTATCAACTCTCTTTTGAGCTCTGCCTCTAAAACTCTTTCTCCTTTTAACTCACTCTTTCTTATTTGATCTTTAATATCTCTGTGCACATTTATCAATAGATCTTCCAAAAAGTCACAAATTCTAAAATGTCAGTCAAGTAAAAGGCACAGAATTCCCACTCCCCCCAAAAAAAAAAAATACATACCTTACTATTAAGAATTTGCTCTGAGCTAAGTCCTTAAGTTGACATTAAGGAGTTTACAGGATTATATTTAGACTTGGTCATGATTTCAATCACATTTTTTTCGGATTAAAAAAATGGAGAATGAATCCTGTTTTTGCACAGTTTATTCACCATCTTTAAAGACCTTTCCTGCTTACCTTGCCACCTAAGAATTGCAGACATCCCTTGATCTTCTGCCCTTCCTTCTGAGCCGTCCCGACGGAGCAGCTGAACGACGTCGGCTGGCTCAGTTTATCTAGCTTGTACTGCGCCCTCAATGTTCTTGAACAGGCCAGGCAGACCGTCATGGATGCTTCATCGTCTTTGCTATTGCTTTTCATTGTATAACCCTGAGGAGGAAACAAACCGAAAAATATAAGCAAAATGCTTCATTTGATGGAACATGATTTGAAACCAAAACTGGATGAATCAAATCATGATTGTGAGAGTTTACCAAAAAAGTTTTAGAAATCCGAGCAAGTCAAGAAAAAACAGCACCTTACCCCCCTAATTTTAAACCAGATTTACATCGATCTCAGGGACTACCGATATTCATTTTTGGAGAAAAAAATCACAAAAACATAACAAATTGAGAAAACAAAATTGGTAAACAGATTTTAATCAGAAAATTATCAGACTTGGATGAATCATAAATAGAATGGGGTTCTTTGGCATATATCTGTAGGTGTATTTATACTCTTTTATGCTGATTCTACATGTACATGACATAAAGAACATTCCATACCCCAAGCATCCTGCTTTCATTTTATTGAGACATTGACTGTAAAGGAACCAACAAAAGAACAAACTGATATTTTGCCGCTTTTTTATTATTCAACATTGCTCCACGTACTCCTACGGAATATAAATTTCTAAAGGATAGTGGAAAGTTAGACAACATTTGATCATCGCAAATATTTATTGTCAACTTTTCTCTTACCGGCTGTTCTATTGCTTCTGAGTCTGCAATTGCAAATGTACAGACATTGGCCCTATTGGCTGCTGTGATTTCTGTAAAGGAAAAGAGACAAAATGAAACCAGTAAAAGACACTGATGAGAGCGAATATGCAAAAAGAGACAAGATCTAAAATCAATTATTTCTGGTGTCGAGCAAGACCAAATAATAATTGTGTTAAACCTGATAGAAAGAAGTACCTACCTGTAGAGGGATATGCATGTACTACAAAGCATTGAATTGAAGACAAACAAAAATACGTCATCAAGTTTGTAAACTTGCTAGGGATGAGAAGGACCTGGGGGTATTTCACAAAGATTGTAAGTTGAAGTTATCTCTAAGTTGGACTTAACAATCATGGAAAGCCATTAGCATCTACAAAAATATTGTATTAAAGTTATTTTAAAAGGTATAAAATGCTGATACAAATCATTCATAATCTTTATTGTCAAGGAGATTTCGAATTTATAAAAAGTCTAAAATACTTGAATTTTTGTTTTTTGAATATATTTTTTTTGAAGGCTACAAATGGCTTTCCATAATTTTTAAGTCCAACTTTCGAGTTAAGTTTAACTTAGCATCTTTGTGAAACACCCCAAGGCAAATGCCACAAAGTTTCTTACCCCTGTCTCTGAACTCTGCTGCCAGGCCAAATATGAATCCTGTCTCCTTCTCCGCAGCCCAGATCTGATTAGCCCGACCATTCTTCTCCGGCTTGACCGGCTGCAGGACCACCGATTGACCCAAGAGGTCAGGCGGGGGGGACCCATCACCGGGAGTTGCATTAGGAAGTGTGCAGGTCAAGACAAGGTCTTCAGCAGCCTTGCATCGGATTAGGCTGTGCCAGAGAACAATCAGATGATGATAAAAATTGATTTACAAATACTGAATCTGTTCAAGCGTTAAAAGGTCTGGGGGTGTTACACAAAGACTAAAATCAACTTTAAGTTTGATTTTAACTATGGTAGGCCGTTCATGCCACTATTTCTCTCATCTTTTACTGGCATTGGTTTCTCAAGGGGAGTTCCAATCATGGTCACTTTTTGGTAGTTTATTATTGAAGGGAAAATATCATCTGTTTTATGGACCTTAAAATAGTAGAGGAAAACTATGGATAACATTTTTGTCAAACTGGTTTCTCATCCATCAAACTCTAAAACAGCAGAGTATACATAAAATATGTTTTGTTTTTTTTTCATTTCTTTACAAATCCATTTTTTTAATGTGTTTATTTAAACAGTTGTCTTTTAACCAGACCAGTATTTTATCTATCATGGTTTCATTGTATGATTATGTGGATAAATGTTTTGTGAATGGATATTCTTTTCTATTTATATGTATCCTCTATAGTTGTAAACATATGCATTTCAGCTTTTTAGCTGCAGCACGTGCATGATTCAAATGATTTTATTTCTCATGCAAAACATAATACAAGAATAATTATATCATCAAAAAATATGCAATGAAATGACAAATATAATGGAAAGAGCATGGGAAAGGAGGAACTAACTTGAAGCAGAGCTTGTTGAAGTGTTAGTTCCTCAGATGCTGTTTTACAATAAAACATGAACATTGTATTCTATGTTTTTCAAAAGAAAATCTTGAATAAAATATATAAAAAAAAGAAAAAAAGAAAGAAAGATCATTTCTCACCCATCATCTCCAATGGTCCACCTCTGGTAGGCGTTGTCCACGTCTTTCTTGCAGAGGACGATTGGAGAGCTGTCTGTGCTGGCATCCAGAGGACCTAGGACCAGGTAAGGTGTGGTCTTACAGGTGATGTAACCATCCAGGTAGATGAACCTCTGGTGGGATTGACGAGAGTTGGCGCCAGGGCGGGGCGACTTTGCTTTGGGTCTGTCATGGACAAATAAACAAAGATGACTGAATTGAATTGAGTAGTACTTCGGAAATAGAGTAGCAAAAGAAAGAAGATGAGTGTGGAGATAAGGAGTTTGAAAGTGGATCAACTTGCTAACAATCAAACACGAGAGTTGGCGCCGGGGCGGGGCGACTTCACTTTGGGTCTGTCATGGAGGACCAAAGTAACTGAATTGAATTGAGTAGTACTTCTTTAATGCTTTATACAGAAATAGACTTGAAAAAAAAAGAAAGTTGCTTGTGGAGAAAAGGAGAGAGTTTGAAAGTGGAACTTGCAAAAAAATCAAACACAGTGTATATACATGAACCTTTAAAAGAATACACTTTCAACTTTTTTTCTCTATTGACATCAAAGCGACACATCTTAAACACTTTCTAGGAGAGGACTTACAAACATAAGAGATTAACACACTTTTGGTTACATTAACTCCTAATGTGTTAGCTACAGATCATGATGTGCCTTTTCAGGACATTTCATCTAGTTTTATACAACATTGAAACCAACTTTGCCAAAATTTGACCATCAGTTGTGAGGTCATGAAACATTAAATTTTCAAGTTAATTTTGCCCACAATTATATTTGAACAAATAGTACCTGGTACTTTTCATAATTAACCCACTGACAATTGTGTATTGAAACTCACTGTGATCTATTTCTGATAAAAATCCTATTTTTGACATTCTAATTTCCTGTCAAGTCAATGCAGTACATGACTCACTTGAGTTTATGATAGAGATCTGGGTTGGTGTATCCATCGGCCTCGCCTCCGGATTGGTTGTTTGCATCCGAGACTTCATCCAGACCGATGTTCAGAACCTTCTCCCATGGCCACTTGAGACCCTCCTGCTTCTGGTCTGCTATCATGTGTGCTTTCTGGTGGGCACTGCATATCAAAGTACACAAAACAAAACTCAATACATGGGACATCATCATTGGGTAGAGATTATGATGTGAAAGAAGGATTTGTACAATAGTGTTAGCCACTTTAGGACCCTCGATCCTGCCTCTGATCTGCTATCATGTGCGCTTTCTGGTGGGCACTGCATATGAAAGAACACGACACAACATTCAATACATGGGACATCATCATTGGGTAGAGATGATGTGAAAGAAAAAGGTTTTGGACGACATTAACTGGAACCAGTTTTTAACAAATTCATCATAACGCACCAGGGGGCACATCTCTTGCTTTTGGACACCTTACTGCAACAACCAGACTTTCCTCTCATCCTTCTTCCCTTGTACTAGTAGAGAGTGGAACGTCCTCAAGAAGGACCCTGCAGACTTCCTTACTCTGGATGCCTTTAAAAGGGCATTGAAGGAAGCATCCAACTGATGGCAAAACATCGCTGTCCACATTTTTTTAACAGCACATTAGTGTATATGTATATATTTTGCACCTGGATTGGTGCCAACACATATTGGACATATGGCACACACCACACTGTAGTGCGTAATCTTTGTAGCATTTAACGAGGAAGAAGAACACAAAATTCAATACATGGGACATCTCATGGGTAAAACACTAGATAATATTACAGATAAGACCATTATCCACAGACCACTTGCCTATAAAGACCATAATCTTCACTTACCTTGACTAGTGTTGATCATTGTAAGATAGAAGAGGAGAGTCAAACCTGTTTTAGTGGCCACTATAGGCTCTATAAAGGCCACCTGTCTATCGTGGTCATGTGTTTTGTTTCCCTTGAGAAAGGAATGGATGTTGTAGAAACTGTGTTGAAAGGCCACCTGTCTACTGAGGCCACTTATTCTGTTTCCTTTGATTGGCCTTTATAGACAGATTTGATTGTACCTGTAACTATAAAGACTACTGTCCATAACAAATACCTTCCCTTATCCCTTTGGAAGTCTTTATATACAGGTTTGAATATATTAGTATAAACATTCCTGCTAAATTTGTATTCACATTGGAAAAAAAAGGAAATTCCATATTAACAGACAACCTGCCCTTAAAGACCATCTTGCCTCTCTTCAATGGATGGTCCTTATATACAGGTTTAATTGTAATAGAACAGGACATGCCAGCTAATCACCTCATTGTTTAAACATATTTGTGGCTTACACCCAGTAAATAAGATTGATTGATCAAGCTGTAATTGAAAAACAAGTCAGAACAAATCTTGGAACCAGCAGGGTTTGAACCTGCCATCTACTGCTTGCCGGGCAGCGACTCTACCACCAGGCCATCACTGGTCCATGGCACAGTCACGATAAACTAGAAACAAATAACCAAGCTCTCCTGATTCATTTCAACTCAATCAATCGATCGTATTTACTGGGTGTAAGCAACAAATATGTTTAAACAATTGAAATTTCTCCCAGGAAGCGTTACATTTATTTTTAAAAAAATACTCACCTCATGTTCTCATAGGGATCACCCGCTGCTGGCGGTTCATCCTGCGGCTGCTCAGGGGTAGGTCCTCTAGCTAACTTCTCTCTATCCTCATCACTAAGGCAACAAGAATTGACGATAAGAGGACTTCCTGCACCTAGAGCTCCTGATACCTCAAGGCATAGGGCTGTTTGAATGAGAGGCGAGGAGATAAAAAGACTGAGGTACTTGTATGTGGAAACACAGCACAATAGATTGGTAAGATAACAATTTTCTCTGGGATTCAAACAAACCAATCAAACAGATTGTATGGCACTTCCTTTGAGGTAATTTCCTACACTTAACAAAAACCCAACTTTAACCCTGAACCCAACATCATACATAACCCCAAATACCTATTGCAACTCTATACCCTCATGCTATTGACAAAATAAAGCATGGGGGAATCGTCATCAGAGCAGATGGGGAGGCACCAAAAAACAAGTTGTACTTATTTGTATCAGTAAAAAACGTAGAATGTCTTTATGCCATGTTAAAGGAACTAAATGTATATAGGTAGTTGAAGACTAATATTTCTATACCAAGAAAAATACTGAGGTCATATTACATTGCAATTGAGATAGAGCTGGAGATGGGGAGAATAATAGCTAGATCTAGTTAAATTAATTTAATTCTAAAAACTTTCATCCTAACAAAATCCTTGGAAATTTAAGAGACTAATATAGCATTGCAAGAAAGTTGAGTTGCAATCGATTGCAAATAAATTGTTGCAAATTTTGCAACTTGCATTTAATCGCAACTTTCTTGCAGCGCATCTTGGTCGCCTCAATGTCAACCCATTGACAGCTGATGTCTTTCAATTTCATAGGCTTTCATACAGAATGACATCGTTAAAAAACGTAAACCAAACCGAGTGTGAACTCACCACCAGGGTCTCTCAAAGCACAGTACATCTTGATTGCATCAATGTCCCCAGCCAGAGACGCCAGAAGCATCCGTCTCTGCTGCTGCTGAGTAGTGAGCTTGGGGTTGAGCCATGCCTCGCCGCTGCTCACATACACCAGCTGATCTCTGTCTACATCCTCCAATGTGTGGAGCTCCTTGCCGCTCTCATTGAAGAGACGCCGCGCTGCAAAGGGCAGGTTGAGCTGCGGAGTGCACTTGTCCAAGAACTGTGGGGGAGATGCAGTAAGTAGGATTAATTTCTTGTACTATAAATTGTATGACAACATTAATATTGTCATCATTATCAACATCATAATAATTACATCCAATATTATCATCATCAATTCAGCATCATTATCATCATTACTATTAACACCATCATCATCATCATCATCAATTCATCCTCATTTTCATCTTCATCAATTCATCATCATCATCAATTCATCATCATCATCAATTCATCATCATTTTCATCTTCATCAATTCATCATCACCATCATCAACATCATCAGTATCATCATCAATTCATCATCACCATCATCATCACCATCACCATCATCATCATCATCATCATCATCATCACCATCACCATCATCATCATCATCATCATCATCATCACCATCACCATCACCATCATCATCATCATCTTATGTGTAAATCCTACTGACCAGTTGAAACTCTAGTTGTTTGAGATTGACCTTCTTGGACTTCAGCTTGGCCGCCATATCCTCCTTGTTCTGTGACCCTGACCGGCGATGCCTGTGGGGGCGCTTTCCATTCTGAGCTGTTCGATTTAAATCCTTTATCATCTGTAGACAATAATAATTATAATAATATTGGATACTTATATAGCACAAATATCTACCATGCATGGTGCTCAAGGCGATCCAACTATTACCCCAGCTATGCTAGGCAGCCGATTTTGGCACTCACAGTTTTCAAGGAATTCCCTCTTGCCAGTACTTATTTAACAACTGGGTGGAGAGTGGCAAATGTAAATTATATCTTGCCAAAGGACATTAGTGCTGTGGCGGGACTCGAACAGCGGACCCTTTGATCCACAGTCCAACGACTTATCCACTAGACCATAACACCTATACAACACCTGTAGACAATGTTATTGATATAAAAGTCAGAGCATTTAGGAGTAGGAAATAACTCCATATTAGTTCTTATTGACAAGGGGCCAACTAATACTTTGCTATTGAAAACTGTACAAAATTTGATAATCAGCTATACATGAAACAGATTCTCATTGCTTGCAATACTTAAGTAAAGTCGATAATCCAGATACCAAACAGTGGCCAATCTTATAGGTACATGTACATGTATTTGTTCTGGGTCTGGCATCAGTGTAACACGGACCTTCTTGTGTGTAGAAGGCTACGATTGCAATTAATTGCAATTTTGTAATATTCATCTGTCAATAAGAATAAATACTAGTAAGATACGAATTACAGCTTCCTTCTGATGGTTAGCTGGAGGAATATGAAAATTATTTCATCTGTATCTCCTAACCAGTAGAAAGGCTACTTACATTGGAAAGATCCCAAACCATTAGCAAGCCCCCCAAAATGAAATACTCTGAATATAATTAGCATTTTTAATTGAATATTGACTAAGAATCATGACAAATAACAAAAAAAAATATTATTTATTCTCATAAGGTATGAAAACATAATCCAAGTCTATTGACCTAAAATGACCTTTGACCTTGTGACCTGGAATTTGTGTGATATGATTTGTGGTACTTGATAAAAACTCTGATCGTACATGACAGTATGTTTTATTATATTTTTTGTCTTGTTCTTTTGTTCTTGTTTCTTTTTTTCTCCTGTATGTGAGTTTTTAGAGGTAGGCTTTCATATAAAGAATCCCTCCTTTCTGCCTATCCCAAATGCTCTTATAAATTGCCATTGTAATTTGTTATCACTTTCTTGTTTTTTATTACTCCATTCTGTATTTGTAGGTTTTAAATGTGTTTTTGGCTGTGGACCGATATGAAAATGATTACTGTATCTTCTAAATCACCGGAGTGTTGGCTCAGTCAGTAGAGCGTCCGCCTCACAACCGGGAGGTCATGGGTTCGAACCCCGGCCGCGTCATACCAAAAGACGTTAAAAGATGGGAGTTGTTGCTACCTTGTTTGGCGTTCAATAATAAGGGATAGAGCAACGTCGATCTGGCGCTGCTCAGTGGCTGCCGGGCTCACGATCAATTGGGCAAAAAGAATTTCCGTTTCGGTTTAATAAAATTTGGAGTGGACTATTAGGCTATTATTATTATTATTATCAATAGAAAGGCTACTTACATTGGTAAGATCAGGTCCTACGACATGGGCCATCCTGTTAAGATCTTTCTCACCATTCTTCATCACTCTTAGCCTCAGGGGAACAGCTGATGAAGGAAAAAAAAACACACAATCAAACTCATTTAAACGGACTACTTTTTTGCATTAACATGTTTAAAAAACAGTGCGCAGTGTAATATGTCGCAGGATTGCAAGTGACCAAGCAATTGTTAGCACTCTTCTGCCTGCATGAGAACTAAATATTTGCAAAATCAGTCTTGAAATATATGCTTAGCCCATATCAGTCCTACTTACTTCTATACTCCTCATTTGTATCCTCCAGCGGTCCTACAGAGCTTTTATTCCTGATGGGCGGGGCATAGGCGATGAAGTACCCCTCCATTGGCCAATCAAAGTTCTTATTGATGTCCCCTCTCCAATCTACTGGCCAGGAGTAGGCCAGCTTGCTCCAGGTAGGGTTCGTTGACATCAGGTCGTTGTGACGCCATTCTCTCGGCCTGTCTAGGTTCTCCTGCTTCAGGGCCCATCTGAATACAGCAATTTTAATATTAACATTTAGAGGGTTCAGCGACACAAAGACGTAACTCCATATTTTGCCAAAATGAGTATTTGATATCAAAATGTTCTGAAAAATGTGGGCTTTCCAGGAAACACAAAGACTTAACTCCATCCAACACCCCATTAAAGTCAATGGCTAGTGAAACATAGACTTAACTCCTTAAGGCCCATCGAAGTGCTTGTGACACATAAACCACTTTTTCTCATAAAACGTTATGAAATAAAATCTCTATGCGCTTCCAAAGAGCTTTGGAAATTATTACCCTAGCTTAAGCCATTATCAGCGCACAGTGCATTTCAAGGAATGCCTTATATTAATTTTTGCATTTAGTTAATTACTCACTGAAATCATGTTCTTAAAAACAGATAAGTTACCTCTGTGACTTGGCCCATCTGTGTCTGTCTGCTAGCTTCTCCATACCCATGAGTACAAACTTGTGACCTTTGAACCCTGGCTTGGGCGGGCCTTCCTCCCCTTGCTCCTCCACATAGCTGTTTTCGAATTGGTTGGCTTGGCTGTTATCCCCCAGCCAATCACCGGGTGACACTCCTCCGCTGCCTCCTCCTCCCCCTCCTCCACTCAGCGTCATCTCACTGTCCTGCTCGGCGTCACTAGAGGGCGCTTCTACGAAGGTGAGGAGCAGGTCTTGGTTGGCCTGAAAAGAAGAATAAAATGGAATATATTTGGGTTATCATCAAGACCACTCTGTCATTGCAATAATGAAAAAAACATGTCATAAACGGGTACTCATTACATAGAGGTACACCAACAGCTTTGACTGAACTAAATACATCTGTGCCTCGTCTTATAAAGAGTTACAATAGATCCTAATCAATTGCAAGTTCGCAGTCTCCTATCTATCATGTACATAGCTGCGATTGATATCAATAGCAAAAAAGTTGCAATTGATATCAACTCTTTGTAAGACGGGGCCCTGGAAAGGTAAGAAAAAACATCAACAACAAATGAATACTTTTCTTTCAAAAGATTGGATGTAGTGTATTCATAACAAAATAAATCTTTGAAAACACAAAAATCAGAAATATCACACAATTCATGTAATAATAATAATAATATTCAGCTTTTATATAGCGCTTAACACATGTTGGACGTCTCTAACCCAGGGCTTAAATTAATCCAAGGCCACCAAGGCCATGGCCGTGGATGCACCTATGATTGGCCTCAATGCCCCTCTCATTAGCCTTGGAGATTTTTTTGTGCACTTTCCAATTCTTCCCATTTGTGCTGTAATATAGGAATGTGCCCTACAGAAAAGTGGGCTTGCCCTAAAAACATTGAAAATTTAAGGCCTGCTAAGCACTTTACAGATAATGACTGAGATTGAAAAGACAATGTTAGACTAGATATTTACCCAGTTGGCTATTCTTCCATCGTTCAAGAAAACCCATTGCTGACCATCCATGCCATCCTCTCTACATCATAAAAATAAAAGGTTACAAGATAGTAATGTCAAGCTTTTCATTCAGTGTTTATAAAAAAAGCAAAATAAACCTGAACGTTTATTACTCTCCGAACAAAGTTTCATGGAAGTTTCTTCTTATCTGTTTAAACAAATTACCTGTGGGCAATTAGGATGTATATTGGTCAGAACCCCAAAAAGTCAAATTACAAGTAATATCTAAATTAATAATGATAACATTTAAAAAGTGCTTAAAATTAAATGTTTCTAAGCACAAATTACAATGTAACTTCTGTACATACATTTTTTTAAAAACACAATTGTTTGGCAATCACCTTGGGCGTGTTAGACTGTTCAAAAGGTATCTTGTGTGGATAATTCTTACTAATGCCCTCACTGCTTTGCATATGGTGCGCTGAGAAACACACATATTAAGCGCTTATAAATGTTGTGTATCATTATTGTATTAATACCCATCTGGCGCTAAACAGACAGCATGGTAGTAGTAGTTGCTTACCTCTCCAGTAGACAGACAGGTATCCCGTAGGTTTCACTGGAGCTCCCTGGTAGCTTGACGTTGATTTCCCACTCAGGACCCCGGTTTAACATCAGGGTTAGTGCCAGCTTTGGGTGCGACTTGCTGTAGATTACGCCATCCTAGAATCAGAGTTGGGATAAAGATGATAAAGTTAGGATCACAAGCATGTGTTAACGAATAATATTTCAAATCTGTAGTAGTTTCACATTGACTTCCTATTCGAGACCCCGATTCAACACTAGTGTTATCGCCAGAATTGGGTATGACTTGCGGTAGATCACACAATCCTAGGATCAGAGTTAGGAAAAAGATGCTAAATTTAGGATGACAAGCATTAGATTCAGGACCATGATTTAACTTGAGGGTTACGCCAGCTTTGGGTTAGCCCAAGTATTGGATGGGATTTAGAGTAGATACACCATCCTAAGACTCAAGTTAGGATCAAGACACAACAGTATGGATAAAATATTACACTTTGGATGTAATACTAACAGCCCATTATTAGAATGATCGTAAGTTTTTTTAACCCTACTGGGTCAGCAAGAGGGGGGAAATAGTACCAAAAAGAGAGCTATCAATGAACAGTCTGTTTTATAATGGATTTACGTACCCCGACAATAAAATAAATATTCTGATATGACTACAAAATTTCAAAATGCTTAGGGCCGTTACACATATGCAATGGCAACCATGGAATTTATTGTGCACAATATAAATGGCAAGTGAGGATGAAAGATACAAATATTTGTAGCACAGTGCTTATAAACACCACATGGTAAAGCCCTGAGGTTTATTGTGGCATATGTGAACAACCCTTTACAGACGGGAGTAAGAGATGCTTAAAGTGACTCAGTAACATTGCCTCAGATTCTGAAACAAAATCCTGGATTTAGCTCATGCTGCAATCATAATTATAAACCTTTAAGTCAGTCAGGAATTCCATGACTTTCACAAGCCATTAGCCTGTTTATCAAGATATCTATGATTGGAAATCAAAATTTTATTATTCATTTTCCTAATGGCTTTTATAGCAATACAGTCTATTGGAGAAAATAAGTATGGTAAAACTGGTCACTCAAAGATTTTTTACTTTTTTGAGGCACTTCATGATCATTTTGAAGCGCCATATTTTAAGGGCTTCAATATTACATCATATCACAGACACTGATAACATGTAGGCCCATGCATCTCAGATTTAACATTGTTAAACGATGGCTGCCTTTAATGATGGCCACTTACTTTATTGATACACCATGACTGAGCTCTGAGAGGCCAGACTTTAGATGATTTCTGTTTCTCTGCCACCGAGATCTCAGGGTACAACATCAAACTCTCATCATCCTGATAGAAAGAAAACAAGTACATTAGCATTTAGAAATAAAGTTATATTCAAGTAAATTTTCTCAATTAAAAGAATTAGGAAGAATAAGAGTTCTGTAATAATAACTGAGAATATTTATTACGCGCATAATAAATTGAACATTTCTCTATTCATTTTACAATGATGACAAATTAAAATATATATACAACATAATAAATAACAAAGTAAACCAGTTTACCTATAATTATACAAATTCAACAAACATGCATCCATCTCTTGGGTTTGTGCATACTGATTAAAATTCACCTTAAATAAAGCAAACGCAACAGATTTTTCAGTTTGTGTTCTTCCTCAAAGAGGAAACTGGTCACCCTAATTTACTCATCCTTATAGACCAATCATTTACATACACTTCAAATATATGCGACTATCTAACCAGGTTTTAGAGAGTGAATTTGAGGATGCCATGTCAGTATTAGAGATATATTACAACACATTTTATATTTTTTAAGATTCCACCCTTTTTTTTTTTTGAGGCAAAAATCTATTAGCTAAAAAATATGTCTAGTAGAAATCAATAAACCTTAAAATTACACAAATCCCATATTAATCTCATATGTGCATGGCTCACACACTGCTACATGTTCTTGGCAGTAATTGGGGATCAGGGACCTGTTTCATAAAACCCTTTTTCAATGACAAATGACAAAAATCAGTGACAAATCTGTTGAAAACCAATCAGAAGCAAGGATTTCAGTAGCTTATAACAAAAACTGTCATTTGTCACTGATGACATGTTTTGTGAAACGCCCCCCCCCCCTGTTGTTTTCCGTGAGACGTGTGTTGTAGAACCCTTACCTCATGTTGTAAGTAGTGTGCGTCAGAGTGAAGGTTGTGAGCTTTCATGTCCTCTTTGACCTTCTCTCTGACCTCTAGGGGTGTGTCTTCGTTGATCTCCTGGTAAGCCTCCTCTGGGAAAAGGTCACGCATCATCCACGATGTATGCCTGTGTGGGTCAAAGGTCAAATGTCAATTTATCATAGTCATTTGAAGTGGAGCAATCATGAATAAGAAACAGCATGATGTTTATCTACACCTTGTGTACCACTTGAAATCCATTTAAGCCCCACTGCACTACTTACAGCAATCAATGCCTAATCGGACTATATTTATAGCAAAATAATGCCTAAAAGGTCCCCCATGGTCACCTTTTTCTTATGTTAATTGAGAGCTGATTTGATGAGATAACCACCTGTCAGTGACCTTGCAGGGAGGTCTAATCCCTCCTGGCTTAAGTATGGCAGAGGGGATTTAAACCACTAGACTACGACATCTTGCATAAAACATAATTCTCTTCAAAACGTTTATGCCAAGATTATTTACCTTTCTCCCCCTTCAGGTAGTTGATCAGCAAGTAGAGCTTCTCTGATGACGACCCTCTGTGCCTCTCCATACGCCTGTGAGTAATCTTTGTACCCTACCGCTTTATCCAACGTCAGCTGAAGACAGTATACTGACAAGAGAAAAAGAAAACTCATCAATACATTTCGACAGGAGATTGTATGACACATACTTTGGCGACAATAAAGTACCGAGCTGTGACGTCATACAAATCTATTTTTAGAATTTCTCAATTTTTCTTCATTTTCTGAAAGAGCATCAAAAATAATGTCTGAATGTCGAAAACCATTGAATATGTTAATTATTGGCTGAGATATGACCACCTGAATAAATAGATGTCCTCTAGGAACTCAGTGTTATGTTGCTCTGGCTCGTAATGTTATGAACCAGGGATTTTTTTTTAAAATTCAAATGGTCATATCTCAGCAAATACTTAACATATTCAATTGGTTTCGGCATTCTGACATTATTTTTAATGCTCTTTCGGAAAATGAAGAAAAAAAATGATTTTTGATGACGTCACACATCACCACTCTATGGCTCCGTTTTCAATTTGGAACATCAGCCATACACCATGGAACTAACACTACATATACACCTAACACAAACACTGAACTTAAAATAAAATCAAATGCCCACCCTAACCTCAACCCTCTCTCGCTGACAAACTGAAACCTGGAGAGATAAATAGATCATAAATCAAGCAGTTTATAAACCAAATTCACTGTGAAAAGTATAATCATATCTGACTAAAAATGAAAATAATAATATTTTATGTAGTAAAACCTGGCTAAGTATATCCTGCACATTTTCTACCGTGTTTCACCATCCTAAATACAAAGATTCTTTTTATCTGTCACAACAGTCTGGCCTTTTGTTCATTTTCTTGCCATACTTTCCAGACAGTAAATGGCTTTAGCTCACATTGTTCATAACTGTTAATGAATAAAATCAATTGAATATCAGGAACACAATGTCTCACCATGATGATCTCTGTAAGGCTCTGTCAAAAATCGTACAAAATTATCATAATGTACTGTTCCTTCAAGAGAGTAAATGCTATAGCAGACTTGGGTGTTCAATGATCAATGAATACAAATAAATATGAAATAAATACGGAAGAATTCATGTCTCACCATGAGGATCTCTGTATGGTTCACCGAATGAGAGCCACACCTTCTGATCGTTCTTGAGATCATAAACATTGGTGATTTCCTTGCCCTTGTGATTGAAGACCTTGGTGACAATGGTGCTGAGGGCTGTGGTGTTCTGCTCTGGTCTCACCCAGCGGGTTATGGTATCAAGTAGCTGTTAGAAAGAGTAGAAAGTGACAAGAAAGTGAATAAGTGGGACACTATTGACGATGTATGCCTTGAGCAGTAAGTGTTTTCATGTTGATTAATGCTTAGATATCTTGATAAATATACATTTAGGTGGTCATACCCACAACCATATGTATTTGATTTAAAGAACTGTTGCTGAGCTAGTGCCATGAGCGTCCCTAGACGGTGTGCATGCTCTTATAAGTTTGCATTATCGTTATTAGCATTATTATTAAGTTGGGGCAAGATATTACTCTACATCTGCCAATCTCCACCCAGGTGCAGTAAAGGCTATGCGAGTTCTGTGAATGCCAATGTGCACTAGAAATATTTAGTTTAGCTAAAGCTGAGGGAACACCTGAGTGCATTGAGCACTTGAACACTGTGTAATGGATTTATATATATCTATATATATTAGGCTAAATGTTATATCTATTTCAACAAACAAAAGGTGCCTTGAGAAACACAGCTATGACAAGATATTCTTAAAATTGAACTTACCCTTTGCATGAGTAAGTTTTGGTCTCCCTGGACCCCTTTAGATGCCTCCTTCAGATTGAAGAACACGGTCTCCTCTCCATCATTTCTTCCATTCTCATACACCTGTAAGATAATCATAACACTAAAAGTCAGACTTTGTCTGTTGAGAATGAGAAGGGTGTTAACTATATGTTTACATTTTTTAAATTAATGCCGACTGATGATTTATTTATAAATAAACCACTGGGTGTTACACATAAGGTTCTAGACACTGGAATAATACACTGAACACTCTCTCCTCACCAATATTCTTTCCATACTCACACACCTTAAAGATATGACAAATACTGCTCAAAATAACGCCTGTTAGGTAAATAGGGTGATACATATAAGGTGTTAATACTGTGATGTCATTGATGTCATATGATGCACAGTCTTCCCTCCATTATTCCTTGCATTCTCATACACCTGATGATTAAAAAAACATACCTCAGTAATGCCTGTTAAGTACATACATAAGGTGCTAAACACTGGGATGATATACTGAACACTGTCTCTTCACCATCATTCCTTACATTCTTATACACCCAAAATTGTTGGAATAACACTCTAGTTGAGATTTATCCAAGCATTAAACACATGGTGGTACACATAAGGTGCTCAACAGTGGGATGTATCCTTTACTTTCTATCAATCTTCCCACTGTAATATACCTGAAGATTCAAGAAAAACATGAATTAGCCAAGAGATGTTGTTTGGCTAAGAGTTTTCATTTATGTGGAAAACCTGGCAGTTGGATTTGACCATCACTGAAACATCTCATATTATGAATGCACACTCAATAGAAGTATATTAGACTTGTACCCAGTTGATTTTGTAATGACTGAAAACAAAGCTTACCTTGAGTTTGAGTCCTTGTTGTCCTACCAGCCTGTGAGAGGAGTCTAGTTCTTTCATGTGCTTGGATTTGAATGTGTGACCCTCCTCCTGCAAAGTAAGTGAGCAAAACAAACTTATTTTATTTCATTTCCTAGAAGATGACGATGAAGATTATATTGTTTCACTGATGTTATCCCCAACCACTTCTACTATGGCACTCATATTGAAGTCCTAGAGAACTTATGGTTTGCAGGAATGTAGCATTGTAGAAGTGCTTGTAAAAAAATACATTACATCTCTTATCATTGCTATTATCATCACATGATACCATTAGGTACCAGTAGTGACTACAGAACTACAATACTGTACTTTCAATGTTTCCTTTAGGGGAGCAATGACTTACCCATTTCAGAAGAGCATTTAGAATACAAGTCTAAAGATACACTATACCTGCAGGTTTGCAATAACAGGTATTGCACTTATGAAAGGCAAAATGTTATACTGCGCCTGACGGGTCCTATAGCTAAGCTCAATGGGAAATGACAGAAGACAAATGGTTGCATGACAAAATATTCAATTCCAAATCAGATTCGTACTCACCATCTCCATGGCAACCTTATAGCTGATTGAATCCAGGATGTCGTCTGTTTTACCTCGAGCTTCATGGAAATCTTCTATCAGGGTCTCAACCTATTGAAAAATCAATAAGCTTGGATATCATACCTTGGAAGTAGGCATAATGTTATACAAAACTTATTTGTCCCTTGGTGTCCGCTAGTTGGTTACTCTTGAATTTGGCGTTGTGCAGTTACGGATGAACATGGACAGTTGAATAATTCATCAGGATTCAACTTGTCCAGTACATATAAAGATTTGATTTGAAAGAATTGAGTGATGGACTTTCTGCTACATACATGTATGATGGGAGACCATTCCACTTACCGGTATATAAGTGTTTTTTATGGAGGAATATTTTTTAGCGCTACATTTTTGTGTGTTTTGCAGATTTAAGTGTGCCACACTAAGACCCATATTACTAATTAAACACTGTAACCCCCAACCCCACCCCCCCCCCCAAATCTGTTTTACCTCTTTCTTCAAGGAAATCTTCTATCAGGGTTTCAACCTATGCCACTAACAAACAACAGTTTCAAACACGACACCTTTCAAACGATTTGTAATTGTTGATGTAAGTTACTGAAAACAACAGTTACAGGAGGAATATCTTTGCTACCTTTCTGCAAATTTATGTCTAGTTCATTGTTTGCAGAGGCCTGTTAGTGATGACGTCAAGTTTAATACACATCACTTATCTGTATCTTATAATACAGAGCTCACTGAATACATGTAGGATTTTTATTGCGAACAGCTTCCATTCATTTACAAATAAACAAAGAGGTAGCATGTTTTTTTTTTTTGTGGTGGTTTAATATGTCATATGTACTAAAAAGCCAAACCAAATAAATTCAATGAATGAAAGATGAACATGATCGTTAATACCACTGATATACTTAAAAATATGTAGATTCCTATTGAAAAACATGTACCAAATAGGTTTAACTAAGTATTGGTTTAAAGCTTATCTGTACTAGTTTATAGGAGGGATTAAACCACCCTGCAAGGTCACTGATAGGTGGTTCTCTCATCAACTCAGCTCTCAATTAACATAAGAAAAAGAGGATCATGTGGAACCAATGGTCACCAATTAGGCATTTTTTTTTCTATATGGAGGGAGCAAGTAGTTACAAGTAGGACAGTGTGGCTTTAAGATGCAAATTATCACCTGTGTAATTTCTTTATCCATGACAGCCACCTCGCCTGCATTGCCCCTGTCCTCTGCTGCCTGTCTGCCTTGCCTGAGCTCTCCAAGACGAGCCTTGTTCATCTTAGTCTGCTGCTTACAGATCTTTACAATCTCAGTCAGGAAAGCTGCATATGTACAAGTAAATCCAAGTTTACAGTTTGAATAAATGAAGTGAGCCTGACTTCTATCAATGCTACATACACATCTTTGAAAAAATGGAGTCAAAAGTTTTCAGGCATATATGAAGTATATATATACTGACTTCAAACAGTGTTGCATACTGACATGCACCATTGGAAAAAGAGGGGCTGGATAGATATAACACGTAAATTCAAGTTTCAAGTTTTTTTTTTTTTTTTTTTTTTTTTTTTTTTTTTTTTTAGTTTGTATCAAATATGGCACATTGACTTCTACAATCTGTATCATGTTCACGTACATGTACACAAAATGGATAATACATAATGATACAGCACAATTTATAAACAGATTGATTTTTGAGTCACACTACCATTACAGCATTCAAAATTTCAAAAAGTGAACACATACATTTAATTTAAATTCAAGGACAAAATTTTCACATAAGATTTTCAAATGAAGAGAAATGTAGGGTTTACAACATTATTTGATGGCCCCAAAATAGGAATCCATCCATGATCAAACTACTTCATTCATTGACTACTCACTTTTAGCTCCGAGAGCACTGAACCTTTCTCCCTTTGAGACCCAGACAGGCCCAAAGATGGGTGTGGTACTACTCTGAAGGCAGCCATCTAATCTGGGTACTACAATGCAATGTAGGGAAAAATATACAAATTATAACAAGGGCTCTCCTGCATCACACATTTCACTATGATCAAAAATTGAGGTTGGGACATTATTTATAGGCAGGGTAGGGTGGCCCATTAGCAGGCTCCCAAAGATGAAATCCCCTGAATATAATCATTATTTTGAAGTGAATATTGACTAAGAATCATCAGAAGAAATATTTACTATAATGTCTTGTTTTGGCTATGTAGGCAAGACAAAAACTAAGAAAATTGCTTAATAATGTTGTGTCCCCCGTCATAGCACAATGCAGTATACGATAGACCTTCAAAGATGCACTAGTGGTATGAAGTTGGTGCTCTCATCTAAGAATTGTACAAAGTTATTGAGAACAAAGTACTTTTCATGGAAAGGTCATCGCTATTTGATCTCATAAAAAGTTGTCCCTCATTTAAACTTGACCTACAGGTACATCATACTTGCCAACCTTGCAAAGCTCATATCACATTTTTTCAAAACAAAAATAAAAAAAGAGTTTGCTTTGTAGTGTATTGAGAAACCTATTAGTACCTGGAGGCTCAAAACATTAGTTTGAAGGCAAAATAAAGCTAAGAACAAACAAAAAAGAAAGGAATAATTCCTTCACAATAGGAATAGTTAGTAGAGCTCTATTCTACAGCCTGAGTTCTTAAAGGAGGTTTGTCGATGAACCTAGGTTTTTGTGCGTCATGTGACACGTTTTGACGCGTTTTTACAAACCAGGTTTGTTACAGACAGTGTTTAATGTTCTTCATTCTTATGATACTTACACTCATTGAGATCCTCTAGTTTCTGTCCATCCCATGTATAGATGTACCTGGCAGGACAGTTCAGGTTCAGCTTTGATGTGCAGGAGTCCAGGAACTGGGTAGATGAATGAAAACAAAACAACATTGCTAGAATATTCTACTTAAACAACATTTCATTATACAAAATATAATAATAATAAGATAGAGCGAGTGCCCCTGAGAAGGTAGCCACTTTTTGCTCCTTCTTTGTGCTGGTTTTGCTGTGATTTTTTTTCAATATTACTGCATCATTAGTATGACTTCACTTACATGTATGCATATTCTTTGTATTTTCTGTTTTGGTGATACTATATTTCTTTTATATATCCTATGTTAATCATTTGTTTTAATATATTGTATTATTCTAGTTGGGAGAGATTAGTTATTTTTTAAACCAATCTTTTATTGCAGCTTTATCAACACACATTTCTTTTTATTAATCCATTTTAAACCAAGGCTCAGCATCATGAAAACACATTTAAATGGACAGTAAAGTTTAATCAAGAGTAAAATGAAACTTTCAAGCCCATGTAAAAGCTGTTCCCTAGAACACTTACTTCTAGCACATCTTGTCCCCTAAGACAAATACCCACAGGAATACACTCTTAAAAACAAGAGCTTCACATATTTACCAACAGAAAAGTGACAAACCACAATAGGGGTTATGCAGTTGTCTTGGGGGTAATTGAGATAACCAGGATATCAGTTTTTTTACCTGATTGAACTGATCTAGATTGGCCACTACTTCATGAGACTCGGACGCATCACCATTGAGAAACACCATCACACGACGCATGCCTGATGATAGCATATTCCTGGATAAAGAAGATGCAGAAAATATTAATCAATAAGATAATAAGTGACTTTTTCATCTTCTACAAATCCATAACCTCAACTTTTATTGTCCACTTCTTCTTGAAACTCAGCGGAATAACCATTGATGGAAAGTATCTCACGATGCATACCTTGTGATAGCATATTCCTGGACAGTAAAGATATGAAATTAGGTTATTATGTGGACAAGAAGTACAGAACTAAGATGGTGTGCCAGATAGAATGCCATGAATGGAGGCACAACCAGCAGATGTACTTTCCTTTAAAATATATATTTATTGTATTCTGATGTATCTTAAATTTGGGCTGGTTCATTAGAACCTTAGAATTTAAATATTTCATTTGGTATGTCATTTAATTTGTGAGCAATGACGGTGTATAGGCTTGTCTACACAAAGTTATTTGTTCATCCCTTCACTGCAAAATTAAACAAAAAACAGAACAAAACAAACTAAAGACAAAGATTGACTGAAATTTGTGTTTGGAATGAAAATTTTGTACAGAAGGTATACGGTAGGAGGAAAGTGACTCACCTCATTCTCTTTGACAATATTGATCTTGTTTTCTTCTTGTTGCTTGGCAGAACAACGCCCTCTAGAGTCCATGCTGCTTGCATGTTCTTCTTCGCAATACCTGCACACAAAAGACATTTTGTTTCATTGTCATTCCCCCAGATTAAAAGTGGATTTGTATCTACATGTATACATGTACCTGTAGTACAAAATCTGCCATTTGTATCCATAAAGTTCTTCTGTGCAATATTTTTCTTTGTTCGTGGACATCTTTTATGAATAATTAATGCTATTATGGTCAATTAACCCTATCAGTGCATCCAAATATGTTTTCTTCTTTCTCTCTCTTATCCTAAATACTCTACAATGGCAATTTTCATAATCATCATACTTGGTACTTGGTTGTTGTTCCTCCAAAAGATTCCTAGTGGAATTTAAACTGGGGGTCGTGGTGGCAGAGGGTGGACTTATTTCAAAAGGAGTGCTACTTTAAACTTTGCTGAGTCACTTAGGGATACTAATGTCGAATCGAGATCATTCCATGCTCTGGTTGTGCGTGGAAAAAAAGAGTTTTTGTATACATATAATCTGGTTAATGGTATTTCGAACTGACATGAGTGCCCGCGTCTGCTACGATCTGGTTTAGGTTTAATGTGTGTTTGGGCATCTATGTCCAGCTGGCCATGTAACATTTTGTGGAAACAGCTTAGACGGTGAGCTTCGCGTCCGTCTTGAAGAGAGTTCCATTTAAGAGAATTTAGAAGGAGGGTGGCGCTTGCTTCTCTCTGATATGTGCTTGTGACAAAACGGGCTGCCTGCCTTTGGACTCGTTCGATAGAATAAATGTTCTTGGCTGTGTATGGGTCCCAAGCAGCAACTGCTTAATCTAAGTGTGGTCTAACGAGGGTGAGGTAGAGTTTCTCCTTCATGGAAGTTGAGCAGTGATGAAAGTTGCGTCTCAGAAAACTCAATACTCCCATAGCTTTTGTCGTTGCGAGGTGAGTTTGGCCATTCCATCGGAGGTCGTTCTGGATCACAACACCGAGGTACTTGGTCTGCTTACATTCTTCCAGGGTGACACCAAGATTTACCCGGTTTCTTCTTCCTGGTGACACGCATTGATTCACACTTTTTTTGGTTGAATTTCATGCCCCATTTCTGAGACCACTCCACCATTGCATCTAGGTCTTGTTGCAGGATGTCAACGTCGTTTACTGATTTAATTGGATGGTACAGCATGCAATCGTCTGCAAAAGGCTTAGTGGTGCTTTTGACTTTGTCGTGAATGTCATTTATGAAGAGCAATAACAAGTGGGGACCGAACACAGTTCCTTGCGGGGTTCTTAGAACTGGCTTCCAGTCGGAATGTTTTCCGTTAACACATACGCGTTGTAGTCGTTTTGTAAGGAAATTTGTCACCCATATTAAGTTATCTGAACGGATTCCATAATAATCTAGCTTGTGAAGTAAATTCTGGTGGGGGATGACATCAAAGGCTTTAGAGAAGTCAAGTGTTATCAAATCTCTGGTGGCTTTTTCATCCAGGTTCTTTGCCAGGTCGTTAATTGTCAAAATAAGTTGAGATTCACATGATCTGCGTCTCCTAAAGGCGTGCTGATTTTCTGCAAGAATATTTAGTTCGCTAAGGTGGCTCATGTGGTTACTATCAATAATATGTTCCAAAAGTTTACAACAGGTACTCGTTAGTGAAATAGGGCGGTAATTTGCTGGGTCGATGGTAGAGCCCTTCTTAAAAAGAGGAGTGATATTGGCCTTTCTCCAGTCCAGTGGGAGATCACCAGAATCAAGCAACTGTTGGAAGATGAACTGCAAGATGGGAGCTAGTTCTTCTCCTGCAATTTAGAGAGCTTGGTTCTGGATCTGGTCCGGGCCGATAGCCTTCGTTACATTGATGTTAAGTAGTAGCTCCTTTACACCTTCAACGTCAATTCGGATGGGAGCCATATCAGGAAAAGGGCTGGGTGGAAGGTCAGGGAGCGACGACAGTGACTTGTCTTCACGGGTAAATACACTTTTGAATTGGTTGGCGAGAGCTTCAGCTTTCTCCAGATCTTCGGAGATTAGGTTGCCTTCTCCCTTAAGCATCTGGACACCGGTGTTGTCTGTCCGTCTTGATTTGACGTACCTCCAGAAGGCCTTCGAGTTGTTACCCTCAAGGATTGAAGAGACATGTTGTCTGTGGGATTTTCTAATGGTACTCATCATCATCATCAACATCATTAATCAGTATTATTATTATCATCAGCATTATCCTTATCTTCAGCATCATCATCATTATCATCACTATAATAATCATTATAATCACTATAATGATTCAATTCAATTCGAATTTATTCCATTTCATATCAATTGTGTGCACAATAAAAAAAATAGTTGACAAAGTTAGTTCAAAATTATGATATAAAACAGGAACCTACTGGAATTTAAAAAGCATAGCTTGTTTTTTGTAGGTTCCCAAGAATAAATATAATATGAACAATATTTTCAAAACAATTTTCATAAATCAAATTTAGATAAATTTGTATGATAATCAACATCATCACCATAATTATCAACATCATCATCACCACCACCACCACCACCATTACTACCACCACCACCACCACCACCATCATCACCATTACATACCTAGGACAGGTGTGAAAGGGTTCTTGAAGGGTTCCCCTCCTGAGATGTAGACTTCCCCATCCCTGGGTATCTCCTCAGCACTCTTCACCTCCGTCCCGTCTTCAAGAAAGATCCGACGCGCTGCAAACTCAAAGTCCAGCTTCAGGGTGCAGTACTCCAGGAACTATCACAAAAAGTAGTAAAAATAATAATAATAGCTCAGATTTATAATGCGCCTAATACTTTGTTTTGAGGCGCAGCACATATTATTACCCCGGTCATTGGGTTCAGGCTTACCCACAACACAATGTATACACATTATTACCCCGGCCATCGGGTTCAGGCTTAGCCGCAACACAATGTATACTCATTTTTCACTCCCTGGGAAGCATTCCAATATGAACTTTCAAAATAGTCTTTCACTTCTTGAAATAGATCTTTCCTGGGTTGGATTTTACTTCACTTTAAATAGATATAAATTTAAAACTAGATGGAATTTAGACTGCGCGCTGTCCAAAATGATGCCTCCGCCATAGAGCAATTTTTAAAATTCAAGTTGATTGTAATTCATCTGTCGGTTTTATAATGACAATGCACTCACAAGCTATCTATAGGCATACAATAATGAGCCCCATGACCTTTGACCTGATGACCCTAAAATCTAATCAGTTCATTAGCTCTGCAAGATACATATACATGTTATGAGTTTGATGGTAATCTGTATATTGGTTCTCATAATGCGATCACAAGCTATTTGTGCATACATAATGAGCCCTGTGACCTTTGACCTTTGACCTACGTGCTCCAAAATCTATTCAGATTGTCTTCCTATGGTGATACACACTATCATTAAGTTTGAAGTTAAAATCTCAAGTGGTTCTTGAGATATTATGATAACAATCTCAATGTATGGAATTTCATAAGTTGACCTTTGTGACCCTTGACCTTTGAGGTACGTGCTCCAAAATCTAATCAGTTCGTCTTCCTTATGGTGATACATACTATCCTAAGTTTGAAGTTTTTACATCTCCAGTGATTCTTGAGATATCATGATAACAATCTCAATGTATGGAATTTCATAAGTTGACCTCT
>BEXV01001295.1:63414-80191 GCA_003118195.1 Hemicentrotus pulcherrimus
GTATAATTTTGATCTGGTTTCAAAACCTCCGATGAATGCGCACTTTAGCGCGCGCGCTGTACGTGCGCTATGTGCTACACGTGCGATGTACATGCGCTACACATGAAGGTCCGAAGCTTGGCAAGTGCGTCCGAAGCTTGCATGAAAACAGGTTCGGCGGGTAAGTAAATAATTCTAGTTTTTCATTTCCTTTACTAGAATTTTCTTTTACATGTCTACATAAACAGTATTTGCACAATAATAGTATAATTGATCTTTCAATAATAAAAAAAGAATTTAATGTTTTCCCCCATTTTGTCTTAAGTGTCCGAAGTTTGGCAGTCTTACTCTACTAGATCTAGTAACTTACAATCAACTGAATTTCGAAATTCTCCAACTCAGCACTTTGTGGTGGAGCTTTAAAGCTGGAGGACGTTTCAAATTCAAATTTCAATTGATTCAATAAGAGGTATCAGACTCAGACATTCACAACCAGTCTCCAAGTCTCTCTGGGTTTGAATGTGTACTTGAGCATTGGACCTTGGCCTTGCAGTTTGCCCAGATCAGATAAGCCAATCACGCTCCCGAGAGCTAGAGTCTAGAGTTAGGACTAGGAGCATCAACATCACCGCACGCACGGGCTTGGGCTCAGGACAGGGCCACCGTACCGGCCACCAACCAAACAGCTAACGAAAACGTCCACAGAAGAAAAATAACCTAGAGATCTACTTAGCTCAGTCAAGACTCGTTAACACATAATTAAACCATTTTCACAACAATTTACCCATCAAATATAAATGTAAATGTTATTCACACTTACCGATATGTCAGAATTCTTCTTCAGTTGTAAAATAACGGTTCTTCTCCCATAAACATAGACGTCAAAGAGATAAAGTTACCAACTGATCGCAGGTATTCGCTGTGGATTGTCATGGTGACGTCAGGGTATGGCGCAGCGATCGTATTCATTCTGAGACCGTAGAGGGCAGTAAACAACTGAAGAAAGGGTAAGTATTTGGTGAAAAAAATTGCTAAATAATGATATATTAAGTTTATATTTATTTTTCTGCTTATCATATCTTGTATTGAATGGTACATTACATGAGATGTTTCATCAATGGTGCAATTTATTATAGTTATTTGCATGAAACGGACCACATACGTAGCACGAAGAGGTCAATTTTTGTTAACACAGTCCCATATAATATATTTATGTGTGTGTGTGTGGAATATGTCTTTAGGGGTGGGGCAGACGGGTGAGTCAAGCTCATTGACCGTGTCTGCGTTTTTGTCTGTGGGTATGTTGGTGATCTCTCCCAAAATTTAATAAGAATTAAGATACTCTAACTAGTAACTGATGTCTCTCTGCATATGAAGACCTGCCATGTAGTGCTGTAGCCGAACCGCCGAACCGAACGGAAGTTCGCCGAACATGGCACTTCCGAACGGAACTGAACGCGAAGGCGTGGTTCGGATGTTCGGCAGAAAAAATTAAACGTTTTCGCAAGCAAATAAACTTGCCCTTTTTTACCTAATTTTCATAACATGACTGCTCATTTTATGTTGACTTTTTTTCCCATTTTGTGATTTATGCCTAGACTTCTATCCAATAGTGGGCACAACTTCACTGGTGCCATTTAAAACCCAAATCCTGACCTCTGCTACGTCGCGATCACAAGCCATCAACAAGAATACATGTGTGTGATCTAGGCGCTGATCAAAACAAGTTCAGCTCAAACCCATTCAACAACAACAAAAATATTTTAATTGTAAAAATATTAAACAAATTTTACCATATAAATAATGAAATAAATATATATTATAGTATGGAATTTATTTATATAGTAAAAATAGAGATTTTATATTTTTCCTATTGAAAATAAACACTTATAAAAAACAGTAATCACTGTTCCTGATTGGCTTTTCAAGATGGCAGTTTTCATGACTCTAACATTAGACAACAACTGTCTCGGAAAATCTTTAAACAATATCATTTATCGACAAATTGAAAACACGATTCTTCTAAAATTGAAAATAAAATACGATTCACAGTGAGGCAGTGAGGTTGTATCTTTCTGTGGCTGTGAAAAAAAAAATATTATCTCTATAATCCTACAGGAATTGTCTTTTTGTATATATTATCTTGATATTTACACCCAATTAGACCTGACTGTTGATTTTGGAGGGATATTTTTCAGTATCCAAAGGGATATTTTGATGTGTATTTTCTGAATCACCCTGCATCTATATATGAATGTTTGCTCTGGTCCCACATACTGGATTCCTTGATCCTAGTTGGACATCACTCTGGGACAGTCTGGCAGTAGCTAAAGTGTGTAGTTCTGCAAGTATAATTATCTTTTCATGAATGCTTTTACCATGAGTAACTTGCTTGACATGTGATTCATTTTCATCTTCATAATTTTTTTTGGATTTTTTGAGCCTTGAGTAGGCACATTCATGGGGCACTAGAGGGCGCTTCGCTCGCGTACGAAAATCTGAATGGGCTTGCTGCGGTGGGTCGGCAATAATCAGCCTAAAACTTGAATATGGGAGGGTGTAAGGATATCTTTTTTATAATGTTATCTGGTCTTACCCCTAACCATCCTACATGTATGTTTAATCTAAGTAGAAATACCATGCGAGTACAATAAGAGAAGCCTTGGGCCCATTACTGATGCAACTCTTTAAATATTAGCCTAGAAATGACCACCAAACAGAAAAAATTGACATTTTTTTCTGACAAATCTTCATAAAATCTGAGTTATAAACAACTCACAATAGGTCCGGTAATACAAATACGATTTTCTGAAAATTCAGGTGTGATTTTTTAAGTATCTTTCAAGTATATTTCTGCGCATCGCAGCGCCAATGTTCTTCACTGCTTCAAAATCACCCTTGAAAATTTTTTTTGCAGCGAATTTGATACGAGGTCCGCGAGTGTTCCCCGTTCCTTGCGTGTTGAAAGTTTGGTAATACATAGTTTGCATTGACTCGCGCACGAAAAAATGGCTCAAAAACAAATGTCAAATGAAGAAATAAACAAGCTCTTGTATAAGACATCTACCGAGGTTTCTTTGTCGATTTAATTTCTTTTATAGTCTCGATTAGAATTCAGAATGACCCCACTGAAAAGTTAAGAAACCGACAATCTTCTCGATCGTAGTTATTTTCACTTTGCCAGCAGACGATCTAGCGTTGTTTTGGCAAAAAGCTAGCCCGCCACCTTCCCACCTCGAACCTTTCGAGTTCCGCTAAAAGTGCGCGCTGCGGAGCTCCGAAGGTGCGTTGGTATCGCTGGCAAACTCTCAGCCGGCTAGCTCCCCATGAGGGACCATTCGCGGTATGACGAGAGTGTGTGTGTGAAATACGATTTTGGATTTGAGAACGCACGTAATGCAATCGTGCGCGTTATTTTCAGCTGTCGAATGTCAACGACCAATTTTACATGTACGATTTTTAGTACGGATACTTGGTCAGTTTTCTTCTTATATCTTTGGTTTTACAACATTTAAAAATATAATTTCTTCAAATTTGCTCCTGACTCGGTTTAGACTAATTGTCTGATGTGTTTTCAAGTCAATTTTTTGAATATATTTTTTTGCATGAATTTGCCTACCTTGAGAATCCTTACGCATGTCTAGTGATCTACCCTACACATACATGTACACTGCACATCTGGTCAAGTGTCATATGATCCCACATACATGTACGCACTGGATTTGAAGCTGTCTGCTATTCAAGTCTCTGCAGCCCTGCAAGTATTATTGACCAAGCAGTAACTTTTCCAGCAGAAAATACATTTCAAATGGCTAGTAACGCAAGCCCCCAGCCTTCTTCACAGCTTAGTAAAAAATCATTGAAGCCTGGCACGTACACATGGGTAACTGGTGGAAAGGTCACAAGGTTACTTAGCTAAAACTCAAAGCAGCAAGTTAAAGGAAATCTGTCACTAGACACAAGTCTTAACTGTAGTCAATCCTAAAGTATTTGCTCCAGTCATCCTAGCATGGGCAGTCGAGGTCGACAGAGCTCTGCTGTAAAAAAAATATGAGCAGGGCCAACAACAGTAGACCTTCGGTGACGTTGAGCAAAAGTGGAAAGAAAAAGGAATCAAAGAATGGCAAACCAACCGGTACAAATATACCACAAACTGACAGCAACGACCTGTTTTGTGATGGTTGTCATGGCACTCGCACAAGGTCTTTAGTCCAGTGTGAATCGTGTAAGAATTGGCTATGCCCACGATGTGCGAATCTCGAAGCTTAAGTTATTAAGGACATACATGTAGGGAAATGGAGTACTATTCATTTCTTCTGCATGACATATGATTTAGAAGCCAAACTGAAATTGCACACACCATATACTTCAATAAAGTCTGATGAAATCACAGTACCTCTCTCTCCAAGCCAAGCTAATCATGTCTTGGGCCCACAGACCGATCACTTCAAACATGTCATGGACATGATGAAAAGGATTGAGACTAAAATAATGAAGCTTGAGAATGATAATGAACAGCTGAAGGCAGATTTGCACCATCTTTCATACAGGTCTCCTCTCCCTGTTCCTGAGAACGCATGCCCTCGCACTTGGGGACCAGTTGCTAACACCCCTGCTCATAAGAAAACAGACAAATCACCACAGGATGCTATCCCAGATGCAATACCAATCCTGGAAGAGTACAGAGACCGAGACAGAAGGAAGAACAACATTATCTTGCACAATGTAGAGGAAAGCAAATTAGAGACAAAATATAAGCTACAAGAAGATGATCAACAAATTGTTCAGAAAATTCTCACGGTTCTTCATCCCTAGGGTTCTCCTAGTTCAGCTGGCGGTCCCAAGAGATGAGATTCTCTTCAAAGCCAAGATGCTAAGACACTGTGGAGTCTACAACAAGATATTTATTGACCCAGACCGGACACCTGATGAAAGAAAAACACACAAACTTCTACGGGATGAGTTGAAAAAGAGAAGAGCTGATGGCGAGAAATGCATAATCCGTGGTGGTAGAATTGTACATGAGAGAGACACCAATTACCGCTCTAGCTATTCATCACCTTACTCATCAGGCTCATCTAGCTCTCAAGGAAAGCAACCTGCTGCGGTCGAAGTTGTAGACATCTCAAGTGATGAAGAGGTACACTTGAAAACAACACCACCCACCACAGTCGGAGAGAAAGAAGAGCATGTAAGTTTCCCACAATTACATAACAACAAGCATAATGATGATGGCCAAAAATCAGGTATGCTCAGGATTTTGAAGCGGAAGGAAGGATATAGTTTTGCAGTGCAGACAGACGTGTCGAAGTTGGACCATGCTATATATATACCTGCACATGTAACAGCCCATGCAAACTTGAATGAAGCTGAAATTCACACCATGGGTGCAGCACTCCTTGATAATGGACCACGTCCCATAGCTGCAGCTACCAACTACGCCAGTATTCCTGTGACAGGAAAGCAGAAAGATCAGGTTCCACTATGCAGGCCTCATAGCCCCAACCATGAAAGGCGAGCCCATCCTGATCTGAAGTCGCAGCAGTCCACAGAGAATAAGAGCTCTAAGGAACTTTGACTAAACCCTTCAACAGTTTACAGTAGCAGTGAAGACTTTAGTAGTAGAAATGAATCTGATGCTAGTGAAGATAAGTGTAGTTTTTATGAACGTAACAGAAGGGATGTAACATTGTCATATCTGGATAGAAGTGATGAACTCACTGCAGTTGAGGATGAAAGAGGTACTTGTCATAAGAGTAGTTATGCATATGAATGCAGCAGAAGCGATGCCGATATAGCACTGATTTATCTGGAGAGTGACAATGAACTCTCTGTAGATGAAACAGAGGGAAGTGAGGATAAAAGTACTACTACTACCAGTAGAAGAAGTGACAGTGAATGCTCACCTGTATCTACAACTACAACTGTGGATGGAGACCCATGGCATGTGAAGGATGGTGACATATCCAGGCTACAATAAACAAACTCACAATTCCAGAAGAGTGGCAAATTGAAGGTTTTACACAAATTGTGATTCCCTTTTGAATAAACGGAATGAACTGCTACTGATACTTGAAGTGCACAGAGTGGACATAGTCTTCCTGACTGAGGTCTGGCCCAAAAATGTTAAAAACCCAGTAGGTGAACAGGATTTTTTCCTGGATGGATATGACATTCACTCAAACGTTGCAGATGGAAGGAGGTGTGTCGCTATCTTTCAACGTTCCTTGAAAACCTTTCTCTTTAATAGTTGAATTCATATATTTTTGTGTACGTAATTTTATTTATTGTTTCCTACCAATGTCAATTAAGTAATGTAATGTTGTAAAGCGCTGTGATACACATGTAAGTCTGTAAGAGCGCTATATAAATGCCAATATTATTATTATTATTGCAATTTACGTATCACATGAAATTTGCCATCTTGTACAGGACTGTGACATTCAAACAAATTTTGATGAGTCTGTGTGGATCACACTGCGACTTGCTGGTTCCAAGAAACTACTCGCTGGATGCATATACAGAAGTCCTTCCGTCAACAACCACCTTCAGCTACGCAATCTGATGCTTGAGGTTTCTAATATGAACTCAACCCATCTTCTGATTACCGGGGACTTCAATTATATTGATTGGGGGTCCTATGCTGGAAGAAGTGAGGTAGATCAAGAGTTCATTGAAACTGTAGCCGACTGCTTCCTATATCAACATGTCAGTTTTCCCACTAGACAAAGGAAAGGTCAGAGAGATGGCACCCTGGATTTGATGTTTTCAGATAATGAGTTCTTGATTGATGAAATTGTTTCGTTGCCCCCACTGGGGCTGAGTGACCACCTTGGACTCCGTTTCAATATCACCTTATCGGCTCCAGAAGCAGACAGACGACCTCCAAAGTTTCAATACAACATTGGGAGATATGATGACATTTGTGAGGAGCTTGAGAAAGTCAAGTGGGAAGAGACTATGAAGGATATGGATACTGAACAGGCCTGGTCGTTCTTTCACACAACATTGACAGAAAAGATGATGAAATGTATCCCGCGTTCTGCTTCACGCCGACGAAAGAAAAAGCACTGTTGGATGAACAAACAAGCACTTAAACTGCAAGCACAGAAGCATCGTACTTGGCGACAAGCCCAAACTACCAAGCACCCAGCAGACATATCAAGAGCTAGAAGACTGGCAAAGACACTCCAATGTTTCACAAAAGAGCTGCGCAGTAACTTTGAGAGGGATCTTGCAAAGAATGTTAAGAAAAATCCAAAAGCATTCTGGAGATATGCCAAAGATAGTCTGAAAACAAGAGGTGGGCTACCTGACCTCAGAAAGAGAGATGGAACCTTTGCTACATCAGATGAAGAGAAAGCAGATATCTTGAACACTTTCTTTGAGACAACCTTCACTGACGAGGACACTTCTGCTATACCAGTTCTGGAATCTAGGCAACCTCCTGAATGCTTATCAGCACTTGATATTACTGCAGATGAGGTACATCACAAGCTTAGTTTGCTTTCCAAGTTCAAGAGTGCTGGACCGGATGGTATCCATCCCTGTGTTTTACACGAGACTGCAGCATCAGTGTGTATTCCATTGGCCATCATCTTTACCAAGTCCTTTCAAGAGAGTAAGCTTCCCTCAGCAAGGAAAATAAGCCACGTTGTTCCTGTGCACAAGAAGGGTAGCAAGTTGGATGCTAACAACTACCGCCCAATAAGCCTGACATCAGTCCCCTGTAAGATCATGGAATCTCTCGTCAGAGATAAGGTGGTTGAACATCTGATGGCACATGATCTTATCAGTGATTCTCAGCATGGATTTGTCCCAGGTAGATCATGTGTTACACAACTGCTCAACACTCTTGAGGAATGGACTGCCTGGCTAGATCAAGGAGAAAAGGTTGATGTTGTCTACTTAGACTTTCAAAAGGCATTTGACAGCGTGCCCCACCAACGACTGTTGTCAAAACTTGATGCTTACAAGATCCCAGGGAACTTCAAAACATGGATTGCTGATTTCCTTCATGGCCGAACACAGAGGGTGGTGGTAAATAATGCCAGATCTCAGTGGTGCAACGTGAAAAGTGGGGTGCCCCAGGGCAGCGTACTCGGCCCAACACTGTTTGTTCTCTACATCAACGATCTCCCAGAGGTGTTGGACTCCACTGTAAGAATTTACGCAGATGACACCAAGGCTTTCTCATGCGTCTCTACTCCTGACCAACGCAAACTCCTCCAAAATGACCTGTGCACATTGAAAGACTGGTCCTTAAAGTGGCAACTCAAGTTCAACGCAAGTAAATGCTGTGTTTTACATCTTGGATCTGGAGACTGTCAGGAGCGCTACACAATCGGGAGTTCAGCCCTGAGTACAGTTGGAGAGGCAAAGGATCTAGGGGTACTTGTTGATGACAAACTGAAGTTCCACAGCCATGTGTCATATGCCATCAACAAGGCCAACAGGGTCCTGATCAGCATCAGACGTGCCTTTCAGTGTCATGACACATCCACCATTCCCAAGCTGTTTAAGGGGCTAGTGCGCCCCCTCCTTGAGTACGGAAATGTAATCTGGTCGCCAAGGTACATTTCAGACGCTAAAGCTGTGGAGAGAGTACAGAAGATGATCTCCACAATAAAAACACCTACCTTACATAGAGAGACTTAAATGCCTGAACTTGCCTTCCCTTGAGTACAGGAGAAGGAGAGGAGACATGATTCAGGTGTACAAGATCATTTATGAGCATGATAGACTCAACCCTGACCACATCTTCCAACTAGCAGACACACCAACAAGAGGGCATAGTCTCAAGCTTGCAAAGCCGAGGTGTAGGACAAATGTAAGGAAGAACACATTTAGTCACAGAGTGATTGACGACTGGAACTCTCTGCCTGAAGTAGTAGTTCAGGCTCCCAACATAGACGCCTTCAAAACCAGGCTTGATCGTTGCTGGATGAGCAGTGTCATATCTCTCAATACTCGAACTGATTTCTTTAATTTCTTTGCTCCTGGGACATTGTATATGGTACATTGTCCATTCAAGATGCAACCTCTTGCCTCTCTGCCTCCCTTGCATATAATGAGAATTATTATTAAAGAGAATGATTACAAGAAGATAGACCTGGAAGCCCGACTGCTGTGACAGCATTCTTCCAGTATTTGCGGTAAAGGTAAAGACGGAAATACGAATGTAAGTAGAACTTTTATTCACAAATAATGACATTTAGAGCAGTTTTTTAATGTGAAATTCGTGCTGATCGGAAGCACTGTTTTTCATCAGGAGTGGGCAGAAGTCCTCCGCGCTGCACCCAGTGCTGACCGCTGTGGCTATCACGATGCTTGCTATCATATTACCGAACCCCGACCCAAATCAAGTTCGGGTGAAAAATTGCCGAACTCTGCCGAACCGAACCGAACACGAACATAGTGTCTGACTTACAGCACTACTGCCATGCTCCTACTCTTAATGAATGAGGATCGTCTTTGTAAACGCGTCCGCAAAAATTGGTTATACAAAAAAACAGATTCTGCAATGATTTTCATGATGCATTTTACATTGACTTTGTACAGAGACTTTCACGTTATGATTGATAAATCCTCAGGAAGATGGTCAACCCATATAAGTAGACAATGAACTGGGGTTATTTTTTAAGGCAGAATCTTTTTTTTGCAACGTACGCCATCTCACGGTTCAGGATCAGATGCATGTTATTGTTGCAAACATTCTTGATAAGGAATCGATCATCATAGGAGGTGACCTAAATGGACATATTGGCAAGTTAGCAGATGGTTACCAGGGTGCGCATTGAGGGATGGGATTTGGCAGAAGGAACACAGAGGGGGAGACAATTATAGAATCTGCTGAAGCCATGGAAATGATGATAGGAAACACTTTCTTCAGCAAACCAGACAATCAACTTATATACGACTCTGGGGGAAACAAAACCCAAATCGATTACATCCTGGTAAGAGCCACTGATTGGGCTATGGTGAAGAATGTGAAAGCATTTGCCAGAGAAGAATGTGTCTCTCAGCACCACCTACATGTAGTAGCTGCAGTCCTCTACATAAAGGCCGTTAAGAAGAAACGAAGGAAATTCAAGCCAAGGCTGCAGATCTGGACCCTTCAGAAGAAAGAAGTACAGGAGGACTATCAGTCTATTATTGAATCCAGACATGCAGAGGTCCAAGAGGCCAGTGGTATAGAAGATAAATGGCTGGCAATGAAAAAGATTTGGCTTGAGGCAGCAGCAGCGGTGTGTGGATGGACAAGGGGAAAAAGCAGACACAAAGAAACCTGGTGATGGAATGAGGATGTCGCAGAGGCTGTTGAGGAGAAGAATGCAAAGTTTAAAATCTGGAATCGTTCAGGGAGCAAGATAGCAAAGAGAAACTCAGGGCAAGTGATTTGGAAAGCACAGGAGGCCAAGAGAAGCGAGCTTCTGGAGGAAATAACAGAAGGGAATCAAAAGAAACTATTCCAAATAGTTAAGCAGATGGCACAAGCTGCTGTGGACATGATGGGCCCAACATGCGTGAAAGATGAGGCTGAAAACATTGTCATTGAGATTGCTTCAGTGAAAGAAGCATGAATGTTGAAAACTCATGAGATGGGATCACTGAGTGCGACGCAACAGAGGGGCCAAGATGTCTCATCTCACAAGGTGAGGTTGCTCGTGCCCTTTTACTCTCTGAGCAAGGGAAAGGCAGCTGGTCCATCAGGAGTGGTCACGGAACTTATACTAGCATCAGGGAAGCATGGTGTTGAGTGGTTGATTGATCTGTTCAATGATATTCTAGATGAAGGTCATATACCATCTGACTGGACTCTGAGTGCAGTAGTCCCACTCTATAAAGGGAAAGGAGACCCACTGGCCTGAGGGTCCTATCGAGCCATCAAGCTTCTCGAGCATGCCATGAAGATCTACGAGAGAGTTCTGGAAAAGAGAATCAGAGAGCAGGTTGCAGTCGATGAAATGCAGTTTGGCTTTATGCCGGGAAAGGGAACTATCAATGCTATATTCTCCATTCGTCAGATGCAAGAAAAGTTTCTTGCAAAGAAGCAGCAGCTGTACTTTGCATTTGTCAACCTAGAGAAGGCTTTTGACCGAGTACCAAGGGAGGTTGTCAGATGGGCATTGAGGATGGCAGGTGTTGAGGAGTGGCTTGTACGAGCAGTCATGGCACTATTTGCAGAAGCAAACATACACATCCAAACATTGTGTGTTGACAGCAAAAGCTTTGATGTCAAAGTAGGAGTTCACCAAGGCTCAGTGCTCAGTCCTCTCCTCTTCATTATCGTAATGGATGTCATCTCAAAGGACATCCGAGAAAGCTTTCCATGGGAACTGCTCTACGCAGATGATTTGGTGCTGATGGCTAAGAGTGAACAAGAACTGATAGCTAGAATGTCTTCATGGCAAGCAGCCCTAGAAGGAAAGGGTCTGAAAGTGAATGCTGGAAAGTCCAAGGTCATGGTGTCTTCTGCTGACGCAGGTGAGACAGAGAGAACAGGAGAGTACCCCTGTGGAGTTTGCTATACAGGTGTTGGAGCAAACTCAATCAGATGCACCAAATGCAGGAGCTGGGTCCATCGCAGATCCAGTGGAATATGTGGTAGCCTGCAAGCAGCAAGTAAGACATTCACCTGTAAGAGTTGCTTAGGTACAATCTCACAGAAGTGTACCAGTGACAATGTGACAGGTCTTGATCTCCATGGAACGACATATGATATGGTGGATAAGTTCTGCTACCTGGGAGACATGTTGGCTGTCAGAGGAGGAGAGACAGCAGCTGTGACTGCAAGAATCCAAAGTGCTTGGAAAAAGTTTTGTGAACTCTCTCCTTTCCTCACCTCAAGGGTGACCCCATTAATAGTGAAAGGGAAGGTGTATGATGCCTGTGTTAGAAAATGCATGACGTACAGGAGCGAAACATGGGCAATGAAATCATCCATGTACAGCGAATGGAGAAAGCTGAGATGAAGATGGTGAGGTGGATGCGCAGGGTATCACTTCATGAGAGAAAGAAGAACAAAGTCCTCCTTCAATCTATGGGATTGATGGGGGTGGCACAGGTTATGAGGATGAATAAACTTGGATGGTTTGGACATGTGGCCAGAAGAGAGGCAACACTGGCTCCAGAGGACTCTAAACTTTCCAGACCTCGCGGGAGACCCAGGAAAACTTGGAGGGAAGCCACCGAAGAGGATGCCAAAACATCGGGTGTCAGTCGTGTGGATCCCACAGACAGGAAAGCTTGGAAGGCGGCCATTAAGGAAATGAAATGTCCAACCCCACAAAGTGGGACAAATGGACTCTAAACGCTGATGATGATGATGATGATGATGGCAGCCAGAAATTATGTAGAACTTTGCAGGAATTATGAATATGTCATGTATGTCCTATCTGTGAAATTTAAATGTTAGCAGTGTCCTAATATTCGAATTATGCAAGGAAACCTGTTTACTTGCTAGACTTCACTGTCAGACACTATTGAGTGACTGACTGGCTTTTTTCTTCTTTGATAAAATGAGCTGTAAAGATTACAGTACATGAGCATTTGTCTACATCAATAACCCACTTCTTGTGATGGTCAAAATTAAACTGATTGAATCTTTGCGCAGCATAACATGTACGGCCATTTGGTACATTGGTCTGAAAATCAGACTATTACTTATCGGCTTTATAGCTCTTAAGTCGATTTGACAACTAATAGTCGTTATTTTTGCACTTAAAGACATTTTCAAGCCCCCTTTTTTTGTTGGGCTTGCAAATAGGACATAATACCTTTAAATGTCTGGAATTGTATATATCGTGCCAATTCGTTGCTTTGTGACAATTTACATTATTCCTAAAATGTAATTAAATTGTAATAATATAGTTGGGAGAAAGGAATCAATCAGTTCAGTGTTTTCCAATGTATCAATAAAGGCCAGGTCCACTCCAAAAAATAACTTACCTAAAAATCAGACAAACCAATCAAAAAAGTTTGAGCAAAATCGGATTACTAATAAGAAAGATATATAATATAATGTAAAGCGCATAGAAACATACTTTGTATAATGCGCTATAGCAGCCAAAAAAATACACGGGGTGGAGGGCGGATTTGCCCCGGAAACACCATAAACAGCCCCCGAAATAGGCTCAAAATCCGATTTCGGGGGCGACATCAAAAAGTGAAATGATCTCTAATTGCCCCCTGAACGATTACGAGCGGCCGCACGTTCTCTTCTACATGTAGCTTTGTATTCATTGTGTGCATTTCTTGGTCCGCGCGCTGAATCTCTGTGTAAAATTGTATACACAAAAAATCAGTCGTACAAAAACTTGAGCCATATTCCGTACCTTACCTGGCTTTAATACCATGTCGCACGCAAGTACGCCAAAACACATACATTTTCGCATTTGCGAGATCGAGATGGAGCGTAGGGGTCAAGTTTTTGTCGGTCTATTTTGTTTTGGTAGATCATATTAGCTGAACTTAGACCTTAAAGGTAAAGGCCAGTATTGGAAACGCCCCAATTTCAAAAAATGAAATGGAAGCTCTCATTACCAATCATGTGAAAGAATATGTTTTGACTAAAACAGATGATAAAAAAATTTGCTGGGAAACCACCTACTAATTCATATATTTGGTAAATTTGTTTCTCTCATGGTCTGTGAGAGATATAGGGTAGCCCCATATACATTTTTCTGTCTGTAGTGCTTGTATTTTTACGAAGAATGGGCCAAATTTCTTATCATTTTGATGATTCCAGAACCTTGTTGATGCTAGATGCTAGATGATCAAGCTTTTCTGATCGATTCCACAACGTTTCTTTCATAATGCAATCGCATGACCATAACTGGTCTTTCCCTTTAACATCGCGAAACTGCAATCAATTTTCATTACGAATTTATGATTGCCGCATTGTTATTGCCCCCGAAATTTTTTGCCTGCGCTATAGAAATATAGTTTATTATTGTTATTATTATTAATATTTTAATGACATGAACAACTTTGAAAATCACAAGACAAATTGGCAATTCACTCATAAGACTGATGTCATGCCTAAGTACATGTATCCACTAATTATTTATTGTCGTTATATTGATAACATAAATTTCCCAATTTTCCCCTAAGAATCATATTTCCTCACACCAGCATCCAAGTTACCGGTACTATTTTTTTGTGTGGATGCACTAGAGTTGTTTTTTTTTTCTCATTTAAATATGCAGATTTGACAAAAGACTTAACTCCTTTTCGTTGACAATCAGCCATGCATGAAGACTCTCGTCTACGGCTGATTGTCAACGAAATGGAGTTAAGTCTTTTGTTAATTTCGTTTATTGATACGGCAGGCAGCCAGTGGAAACAAATTCGTTTAATAAAAGTATGGAAATGCAAGCACTACTCTAAACAAACAGAACTTTGTCATTCCTCGCTCATTTTTCCTGATTGAGGTGTCATATGAAAGGGCAGAAACTCAACTTTTTAGAAATGTGAACTTTTCTTCAAAATTCAGATACCGCCCGCCAAATGTCTTTTTGGTTTCCTTCCTTCAAAATGCTTTTAATCACTCATGCGTGAAATATGCATCATGTGAGTACGGTAGCATCAACTGAAAGAGGAGACGCTAAGCTTTCCAAATACGTATCATTCATTAATTATGGTTGTGATTCAGTTATGATAAAACATCGATACTTATCGGTTTCGTTTTTTCTGGGACGCACTGTATTTATGGACAATTTTACGTACTCTTTTTTGGTGTTCTTGCTGCCAGCAAGCAAGTCTTGCATCTGATCATCATCAAGAAGTTGAAATCTTCGGAAAGTTTCTTCAGCCATTTTTGCCTTATTTGCCGTAATGGTGCGCTCTGCTAGAAAAAATACTGACCAATTCTTCGATCGCACACGTAGGATATCCTCTATCGGTCAAACCATTTTTTAACGTGTCAGCCTATGGGTATTTCCGATAACTGGAATTAATCGAAATTTACCAGGCAATTTTACAGGAATAGTTGAAGTTTATGACTGCTCTTTCGACCATTCAGATGGCTTGATTCCTTAAGTGAGGTACATGTATATAAACTCTTTTATATTACATATTAGGCATACCGGTACATCATCATAGATATTCCCCATTTGAAAAGATTAGTTTTTACTGGCAAAAGATTATACAGTAATTTGAAGTTAAACTCTCGCAATTTGTTTTCTCTAAAGTGCACAAGATTATGCTTGAAAGCCTTGAATACCGTAGACCAATCAATATTTACATTAAGTTTTTTCCCCCCAATAAAGGCAACAGTAGTAGAAGAAGAATTAGTCTGAATCTATAGGGATAGGTTTGAGCTTTCCGATGTGAGAGAGGACCATCTGTAATCTTTGGCATGTGTACATAAGACAAAGAACAATGATTTAATAAAGTTGTGTAAACACAAGCTGATGCTTATCATGCTACTGTAATTGCATGGTGTTCAGCCTGGCTATATGCAAATCCATTCCTTACTTAATTCTGTGTTCACACCCGATAGTACATGTAGCTTGTTGCATTCATTGAATGTGTAAACACAAGATAATGCTACTCTAGTCGAATGGTGTTTAGACTATACTAAATGTAGCGATCCACTCTTTGTTTTTAAATCAATTGTGCTGACACTTGCAAGTAGGATGATTTTTCTTGTAGGATATGTAAACACAAGCTGACGCTACTCTACACTCAGGTGGTGTTCAAACTAGAGCTATCCATTCTTTACAAAACTTGATTTGTTTTTTCACTGCAAAGGTTTAAAGGTAGGTTTCAACATGTAACCACAAGACGCTGTATTGTCTTAATCAGAGAAGTGTGTTGATGGTTTTAAAAAGACGTTACTATTGATCCAAATGTACATGTAAATATTCAAAAGATTCAGTCTCAAGACAATGACCTTCTGGGGCCCGTTTCACAAAACTTGTCATCAGCGACAAATGACAGTTGATGTTATAAGCTACTGAAATCCTTACTTCTGATTGGTTATCAGCAGATTTGTCACTGATTTTTGTCATTTGCCATTGAAAAAGGCTTTTTGAAACGGACCCCTTATAGATCATTCTTTGGCCTTAATAGATTATAGTTGTCCTTTGTTATTAGCTTTGTTTTCTCTCATAGGTCATTTTTTAATAAATATTTTTAACTCATGAATTAATCCATTCAATGTATCAGAATACATTTTCTACATTTTAAAGAAGAATTTGCGGAATATATATTTTTTTACAATATCCGTCTTCCGTAATTTACATTGTATTAACGGCACTTTTTTGCTGCTGAAAGTCAGGGGTGTGTTTTATACACAGGTACTATGCCAGGCAATGTCTCCCAGCTCGGTAATTGGTGTGTTGACTCACCACTCGGAAACTAAAACAACACTCACATTTGTCTGTCATCTTGGTTTGAAAGTAATCTTTCTGAGAGATCTCAATATATAATTCCTCCAATTTTTCTTCTATTACACACGGCATACCACAAGATTCTATCCTAGGACCTCTACTGTTTTTTAATTTACATTAATGATTTTACACATTTAACTGCACCTCGCAGTTAAATGAAAGCCCTTCCTGCTCGGTAAATACATGAGGGCGGTTTATTAACGTTTATCTGTGTTGTTCTAGTTTGTAGGCATGAACCCTTTCAGTTGTGTGTAACAGTGTCTGCAATGCAAGACTATGCTCACTGCACAGACTTCTGCGCTATATCGGCTCTATAATTAAAGGGATTGGGTAACTTTGTCTCCGATTCTGAAACAATATCCTGGATTTAGCTCATGGTGCAATGATAATTATAAACCTTT
>BEXV01001295.1:82307-100872 GCA_003118195.1 Hemicentrotus pulcherrimus
GGGGGGGGGGGGGGGGTGTTCCTAAGAAACAAAATGGAGATGTAACAACTTATATTAGTTGTGCACTGTACAGCTGTGGGCTGTCTAAACGTACATGTAGTCATGCTAGACACCATGACACCCCAGATGCCAGCTGTCTGAATACATGGTCCCTTAATATTACATTTATTACATCATCTCAATCATCTCAAATAAGCTGTCTAAACAGAATGTCTCTCAGCATCTTAATCATCACCTACATCATCCCATATATTCTGTGTAATCCCAATATGTTAAACATCACCTTTGCCTTCCCTGGACAGAGATGCCAACTACATGTAGTACGGATTTCCCGTAATTTCTACGGGAAATCGGTCAATTACGGGCGGTACGATTTTCATACCATAAATCCCGGATTTTGCAGATTTTACAGATTTTTCTGATATTCAAAATAATTTAAAATTAGCACGTTAAGGTTTAGCACATACTTTTGACTATTGCAGCGCAGCCATCCTTGAATCCATGCATAGAAATCCCATAGGGCTTCCGATCAGACAATTTGTTATCTAGCACACCCCTTTCACAGTGCAGGTGCATACATGTGTGTCTTTGCTTCGCGAGCAGGGGCCAGGTGAAATACCTCTCTTGGCCGCGCCGCTACCGCCCGGCCAGCGCTAGGCCTCACTACGCTAGCGCCGTGTACACTGTCGGACTTCTCACAGGCTGTCACAGCGTTCATCGATTTTCGTCGACAATCTGAACTCATGTTAGTTGGATTTAGATATCAATCATCATGTCTTTCACAACTAAAAAGCGTGGCAAGAAGTTACAGACTTTTAAAGAAGTGCATCGTTCCTTCAAAGAAAAGCCTGAATCATGCTAGCCTAGGTGCACGATATGTGCATCAGATTTAGACATTGGACATGGTGGGTCAAACGACGTGCAGTGGCATATCAAAACTCAAAAACACCAATCAGTCGTTAGAGCCAGTGGTAGCAACACAACAATGGAGAAATTTCTTGTTTCTGGAGATTCATCGGTGATCAGAGCAGAAACCCTCATGACAAATTTCTTAATAGAACACAACATAGCTTTCTCTGCAGCTCAACAGAACACTTTCAATATGGAAATGACACCATCTTATGAACTTACATCAATACATATGCAAGGACGCTGCAAAAGACTATAGTAACATATCAAGACATTTTGTCATGAGTTCTTTCAGTCTTTCAGTAGAATACTTTCAATATGGAGTTACATGCACATGTAACACCAACTAATGAACAGGTATGTTACTTTTATTTAAGTTGAGTTGCTATCGCGCTTGCCTGTGGGAGCTGCGCGTGCCAGCGTGCAGAAAAATTTGCGTCGCGCAGAAAATTACTGATTTAGTCTCCAAATTACTGATTTTTAGCCTTATGATTACTGATTTGTGCTCTGAAAGGTTGGCATCCCTGCCTGGATTGCACTGTCTGAACACACATTCCCTCGTAAGATAATCGTCACCTACACCATGCACCTCGTATATCATTTACCTTACCGTATATCTTAACCATCACCTGCATCACCCATTTGTAAACTGTCTAAAAACACACCTTCCCTTGTATGTTAATCATCACCTACATCACCTCATATGTAAGCTGTCCAAACACATTATGTTAATTATCACCTGCAACACCTCACTTGTGAGCTGTCTAAACAGACTGTCCTCTGGAGGGTTGGCTAGCGGCTGTGCACACATTAGCATCAACCCACTCCTGTCTGAGATATAGACCAACAGTTATGATGTAGCTAGTAGAGGGTTTCTTTTAACATCTATGAATCACTGACCATGTTCAGCTGCGGACAAAATATGGGATGTTTGTGCAATATGGTCAGAGATGGACAGTGAAAAAGGTCAGTTGAATAATTAATTTCTTGCAAGATTTCATCTTATTTGGTTATTTTCATTCTTCTACTTGAGGAGAACTCTCATGGCAATGGATTTAATGTTAATATTCCTCCCTGCTCCATCTTAGCATACTTGTGGGATGTCTTGATTTAGCAGGATTACATGATCATCTTTATTTGGATCATTTTGGTCTTGTTTTTGTTTTCCTGCTTGAAGTGAGCTCTAATTACCATTACAGCAAATTAATCTTTTATATCTTGATTTTATACTCTCTTCTTCATCCTCCCATATTGTTCAACATTAATGTCTATCTTAGGTCTAGCTAGAAACACATGTTTAATAAAAACACCTGTGTTTTTTTATTTGTGAATTATTAATTAATTTGATCATAACCTTTAGAGTTGACTGAATTATGGATTAGATTGGCTGACTCACGCACACAGAGGCATGATAACATTCAACATGTGTGCATGTTTACACGTTGATGATGCATGAACTTTCAGTTTGTAATAACTGGCAATGTTGATTGATTGCTGGCCTATATCCATACTGTTTTAATGGCCTGTAGGCATTAAACTACATGGCTCGCTAAAAGACCCATTAACATTCATCATTTTCAAAACATTTCTTAATGTACATACATGTACATGGCTTAGAGGTGTCTAGTGGATACCTATAACTCACCCGAACTGGATCACATACATGTGCATATATATGCATACATGTACTTGTAGATCATTTGTGTATTTTACAAAAGGATGTAGTATTGTAATTATTAGTTCACATACATGTATGTAAGTTTGGTTTACTGGCAAGATAAATAAAATTATGGCCAACTGGCCTATTTGCAGAATTTTGTAGAGTAAAGAGAAGTAGAGCATAGAAAATTATAATGTTAATATATTCACTGAACAATATTGATAGTACCTAAAAAAAAACAGGGTCTTAATAAGAACATTGAATAAATTAATGTGTGTACCTGTAGGTTCAGATAGAGTAAATTGCATAATCTGTGGCAATTATAAGCAACAATTAATATGATAATGGAATGACATTGTTCTACAGACATGTTCATGACATAATCATATTGAAAGTACAGTCTAAAAACCCTGATTGTTTGTAATGCAGCTTGTACTTGTACTAGAGAAAAGGGTTCATTAGCAATGAACATCCAAAATTGTTGATTCTTTTATTTTTGTATTAATACTATGTGTCTTTTCTGAATGTAATTTGCTGAAATCTAGCCTTCACAAATATATCTGTAGGCTTTCTGCGGCAAATTAAAAGTAATCATGAAATAATCTAAATGAGACCTTAATTATACTGCTAATGAAACAGGGTCAAACTCAAGGGCAAATGATCAAAACTAAAATTGAAAGAAAATGAAATAAGACAATCCGCCCCCCCCCTCCCCCCAAAAAGAAGAAGAAAGAGAGATTGAAAGAGAAAAAGAGAATTAGAGTGTACGCACATACAGTATGCCTAAAGTCAATACAGTGAATACAATTTCAACAAACAAGCAACTATATATACTTTCTTATTCATATTTTGTGAACGATGATAACTTCAATAAAAAATGACATTTCAAATTCAGAAATCTATAAAAATGCAAGCCTGATAAAAACCTGATTTAAGTCGGTCTTCCTGATTTAAAAAAAAATTACTAGATTTTTTCTTCTTCTTCCCTCTTTTATCCTGATTTTACAGATTTCCCCATTAGTTTATCTAATCTTCCCTATTTTGCCCTTTTTTCCCCCCAATTTTCTTACTCAACAGGGGGGGAATGTTGTTAGATGCCATTTTTTCCCTGCAAATCCTCTTTTTTTTTTTGTTACTCAAGGGGGGCGTGGTGGAGGGAAATCAAAAAACCCGTTTTTGTTTAGTGCTCACTAGCACTATCACCCCTGAAAATGTCAATTTCAGGATTATTTTATTAAATGTAGGAAATACATAATCTATGTGCAGCCTTTTGAAACCATTAACACAATAGCACCCACTTGAAATTTTATTACGAGACTACTTGTACTTGTCCACTATATATGTAATCCACCTTTGCTTCATGCATGTACGGTATACAAGAATATAGAGATGTTCATTTCGAGGGTTCAGTGACACAAAGAAGTAACTCAATATTTTTCCAAAATGAGTATTTGATATCAAAATGTTCAGAAAAATGTGGGCTTTCCAGGAAACACAAAGACTTAACTCCACCCAACACCCCCAATGAAGTCAATGGCTAGTGAAACATAGACTTAACTCCTTAAGGCCCAAGTGCTCAGTGACACATAAAGCATTTTTTCTCAAAATGGCCAAAATGGAGTTACGTCAAATGATATGTATGAATTCCACCTTTGCTTCATACATGTATACAAGAATATAAAGATGTTCATTTGCAGTATCCCTTACCTTGAATAGATCATGTTTCTATTCATGTGGGGGTGTTAGTCATCCATCCGAGGTAACAATTATTCCCCCCCCCCCCCTCTCTCGCATCCATTTCACCCCTGTCTGTCTGCCCCCCAGGAAACGAGAAATTAACCAACCTTTCCAGTCGCAGATCCTCAATAGAAAACAACACTAGAGACTCGCTGCGTTCATGCAGGCAGTCCCTGAAACTCTTTGTTTTAAACATTCATACACGCAACTCCTGACACTTGTTGTTTGGAGCGTAAAGCCGTCTTCTTTCAGTTTTGAAGAGCTTGTTTTCAAAGGTGTCATATTTTTCTTGGAGTTGAAATTAATTTCTTTGTTGATGAAGGCTTTGCCAAGTGTGGGGGCACTGTAGAATTGCTGCCTGGTTCTTCCTGTTTCTAATCCAAAGGCTGTTTGATTCATATTGGACAAGTTAGTCTGGACAGATCTGCAGATTGGAATAGCTTTTACTTGTCTGGAGAGTGTTGAATGAACTTTGAAGAACGTTTTAAAACTTGCATAATTTATGACAATGGAACCTTCATTTAGTGAGTATCTGTGGTTATTATGACTTGTGTTGTTTTGTTGTCAGAAGTACATTTAGAAGTACATGTCAATTTCTCAGTGAATGCATCAAGTATAACTAGTTGTGGTGTACTATGTTATTGAATTTCAAGGAAGAGGTCATATTTACAAAGCTTGATGCTTACTTTAATCATCTGCCATCTTTAAAAACGCATTGTTGCCCTCTCATTGGTTACGTGTACATAGTCATTTCCAGATTGTACTTTCATCCAAATAAGATGAATTTGTAAGAAATATCATTTGACAATTTAAAAAGATTTTTCAAGGTTGACTATCTGACTGATTATGTAACAAAATATTTTGCTGGCTTATTTGGTTCATGCATTATTAGTATTTTAGTTTTTAATGTAGGCATATACCTACATACATGTACATGTATTAAAAGTGTTAAACTGGTTTTCCTTAGTTTTCTGAAGTGTTAATTGCACTAACAATGTGTGTGCTAAACAGAAAACCTATTTTCAGTCACCCTCACATTCTATGTCCATTGATATCTGTCCTTTCTTCCCGGCCCTCTCCCCTTCTCCATTTGTGTATGTTTATTTCTATCCCTCTTTCACCTTCTCATTATCCCACTCTATTGAAACTATATTCATCCCCTCTCTTCCAAATTGTTCCTTTCTCTCTCCCCCTCCCTCCCTCTCTTTCTCCCTTTTCTTACATGTAATCCCTCTGACTCTCTTCTCTCTTCTTGCATGTTTGTAAAAACAAAGTCAAATACTGTACATGTATTTTTGTATAGTTTACTGAATCTTCACATATTTCATATCTATATTTGACTTCCTCCTTCAGAGTTTCACACCATGGAGTTCATAGACTTCATCTCACTATTTTCTTCCTCTGTTTACCAATTATTGTCCTTTCTCTCTCTCTCTCTCCACTCCCCTTCTCTCTTTCTCTACCTCCCCCTCTCTCTCCCCTTCCCTCATTCTCTCCTCCTCCCTACATATCTCTCTCTCTCTCTTTCTTCCCCTCTCTCCCTTCCCCTTCTCTCTTTCTCTCCCCTTCCTCTCTCTTTCTCCCTCTTGCATAAAAGTAAAATACTGTACATTTATTTTTTGATAATTTACTGAATCAACATGTATTTCATATTCATATTTGCCTTCCTCCTTCAGAGTTTCACACCATGGAGTTTGTAGACTTCATTCGCATCCCCAAGGTAGATGACGTTGTCCTTCATCGTCATGGTTACCAACCAGTCTCCGGTACACTCTGTCTCACGGGTCATCACATGATACTCTCATCTCGGCAAACCAACTCAGAAGAATTATGGGTAAGTTGTAATTAGTGGAATACTTTTTTTTTTGGGGGGGGGGGGGGGGGGAAATATCAAAATATGTTATGCATGCATTTATGAACCTGCTGAATGATTTCATTGTGACATATAAACTTTATGCCATATGTTGACATAATAATAATGATAATGATAAAATATATTTCTAAAGCGCTTATCAAAATGTTTCTAATTGCTGAACTAAACAAAGTACAATGTAAAGTAAACATACAGCAATTATAATACATGTACATGATTCTATTAATAACAATTACAGATAATTAGCAACTTACTTTAAACAAAACTTTCCTTAAACGAATGGGGATTGACAGAAACTAATTACATGGGACTAAGTTTTGTTTATAATTAGAAAAAGAAAAAAACATCAAGAATAATGTTTGCCTACATTTATGTACTGCATGCTTACATGTAAATGACGGGGAAAATGCACTGTCTAATCGTCAAGGTTAAATGTAAAAAAATGGATTCATGTGCAAACTTGTAGAAATTGATACTTAGTTTTCTTCATACCTGATATGTTCTCTGTACATTTTTTTCTATATCAACTACATACTTGTATGCATTTTCTGTTCATCATCTGTGCAGTAAAGCTCTCAACTAATAATGCTTGTACATGTAGTTTGTATTGCCTGCTTTCTCATGTTCTATACTACATGTATGGTACTTAACAAGATGCGGTTTCTATTGAAGAGGATTTCTACTTAGTTCTTTTAATTTATTATTCATTCTCTCTGTGTTCCTCTCTCTATCTCTCTCTTTTTCACTCTCTCTATCTCCTTCTTTCTCCCTCTTTCTCTCTTTCTTTCCCTCTTTAAATTAAGTTGTATATATTATATAATATCTTTTCTTTTGTTCTTTGTTACTTATTCTATTAATTAAATTTTGCAAGAAAATGAGAACCAATACGTTTTATTAGACTTTACTAAAACTTCCATCAACCTGTATTAATATCATTTTGATTTTGGCTGTATTTAAAATGATATGAAGCTAGCGTAGTCTTTTAACTCTTTCCTGGGTCGGTCGACTAATGTAGCAAACACTGCACTGCTATGTTTCACTTTAGATACACAAACACAATGAACTTAGTTACTCTGACAGTCAGGGTTTTTGACCCATACTGAATTAGGCCTTTTCAAAGTCTAAAATTAGTTGTAAAATAGTGAAAGTACAGCATAGAAAATAATTGGGGTTTTTTTTACTATTTTCTTTTATGAATATATTTTTGATTTTTCATTCGTTCCAAATCCTTAGCCTTAAAATGTCTATTTTTCATTATTTCCGGAAGAAAGTTTTTAAAAAGAAGTCAAGTTTTCTATGAAATATGATAAAAATATAAAGAAAATAGCTAAATAATATATATTTGTGCATGTGAAAAGCAACCAGGGAAGAGTTTTAAATGAAAATGCACATTTCCTGTATGTAACAGAGTGTTTGAATCCTGTGCATATTCTATCAATTGCAGCTCCAACACAACAATGTAGACAGCTTAGAGAAGAAGTTTGTGGGCAGCACCGGTCAGCTGACGGTCAAGTGCAAGGACTTTCGTATCATCAGACTAGACATCAATGGAATGGATGAATGTATTAAGGTCGCAGAGACCATTGAGTCTCTCTCTAGTCTAGGTGAGTGTACTGGATATCAATGGAATGGATGAATGTATTTAGGTCGCAGAGACCATTGAGTCTCTCTCTAGTCTAGGTGAGTGTTTCCTCTCCTTCAGTAATAATAAATTTGTTGCCATTATGCATGTAGTTCCTTAAATTTAGTCAAATTCAAAGGACTGATATACCTGTAAAAATAGATCTTCCTTTGGTAATATAATAAGGTAGTCACATTCCTTTTCCCGCTTAAAGAGAAGGTTGAGTTCTGGGAAGAGGTGAAAAATAATTTGTGAGCATTATCATTCTCATTATGCAAGTGTGGAAGAACATCAGATAAGACATGTTACCAGAAAAGCATGGCTCTTCAAATGCCATCATATTCTAAATATGTCATGTAACATTGTAAAACTCGGGGGTAGGATTTTTACGACCCGTGTTTGTGTAGTCCCATATACATCTTTCTGTGTATAGTGTTTGTAACTTTACAAGACTTGGCCAAATTTCTCATCATTTTGATGATTTCAGAACCTTGCAATACACACAAATTCTTATATGCTAGATGATCAACCTTTTCTGGTCGATTCCACACCATTTCTTTCACAATGCAATCGCATGACCAGAACTCAACTTCATCTTTAATACTACGTTTCTAAGCATATATATTCCATTGTACTTATTATAACCTCTGTCATTGGATTTGATTTCTCGTCCGCACAAACATGTAAAAGTGCACATACTCCACTCCTTGGGAACTATTCTGGCCAACCATGATTTTACTAGCATATCATCTGGGTAGAGGGTGGACAATGTAGGTAAATGCCAAATGAAACTAGTATTGATCATTGGATAGATATATCAAAAGCTTCAAGATTATCTTGTATGCACCAATCTGTTTGCATGTTTATGCTCGTTACGGGGCCGACAGCTTGACGTCCTCTCCGAGCGACTCAGTAATGAGGATTAATGCCTTCCTTAAGGTCATTAGGACGTTGTCTTTGTTTCGAACATCAAACCTCAGTGTTACAAGACCACTGCTCCAATGCTGATTCCTTCTGCCTTCCTGTAAATTCATCCAATAATCTTGGTTTGTTGTCTGTTTCGCCTTCACAGAACCAGTGACACTGACATACCCGTTCTTCTACCGGAGTACCTTTGATGAACTCGAGGATGGATGGCATGCGTTCTTACCGGAGAATGAGTTTGCAAGGCTCGCTAGTGATGACTGGAGAATCAGCTACGTTAACAAAAACTTCCAGGTATACAGCTTGGATCTCAAATTATATGTATCTGGCTCTCTATCTCACCTCATTTCTTTCTTTTTTTCTCTCTCTATCCATATGTGAGAATGAGTTTGCAAGGCTTGCCAAGCTTGACTGGAGATTCAGCTATGTTACAAAAACTTGCAGGTGTAGATCTCTGATCTTTCTGTTTGTCTGTCTGTCTCTATGTTTTTGTTTCTATGTCTCTGTCTGATTCTCCCTCTGTCTCTTTCTCTCTCTCTGTCTCTGTTTGATTCTCCTTCTGTCTCTTTCTGTCTCTATCTCTGTCTCTGTCTGATTCTCCCTCTGTCTCTTTCTCTCTCTCTCTCCCTCTGTCTCTGTCTGATTCTCCCTCTCTCTCTCTCTCTCTCTGTATGTCTCTCCCTCTGTCTCTGTCTGATTATCCCTCTGTCTCCCTCTGTCTCTGTCTCTCTCTATTCTCTTACCAGAGAATGAGTTTGCAAGGCTCGCTAGTGATGACTGGAGAATCAGCTATGTTAACATAACTAAACTGCCAGGTATAGTGCTTTGATCTTTTCGTGTGTCTGTGTGGCTCTATATCTGCCTCTGTCTTTGTCTTTTTTTTCGTCTTTGAGTTTTTGTCTTTCTCTCCCAATTTTCTATCTCTCTCTTTCTGTGTATTTCTGTCTCTCTCTGTCTCTCTCTGTTTCTTCTTCTCTTCGTCTTTACTTTGTGTCTTTCTACAAGTATCTCTCTCATTTATTTTTCCTATCTCTATCTATCTCTCATCCCCCTCTAGCTTTCTCTCCTCTAAAAAAGAAAAATACTTTTTCGTTCAAATACAATTACGTGTACCTGTGCCTTTAATGTCCTCTTTTTGTGTGAACATTGTCCCTCAGGTCTGTCCAAGTTACCCGCCAGCAGTGATAGTGCCCAAGTCCATAGATGACGACACTCTGGCTCAGTCCGCTGCATTCCGCTATGGAGGGAGGTTTCCTATACTCAGCTATATGCACACTGCACAAAAGGTAATACCGGTGATGATAATGATATGCCTTGTTTACCCATTGTAGCCTCATCAGTATTAAGGGATTGGGTAACCTTGTCTCAGATTCTGAAGAAAAAAATCCTGGATTTAGCTCATGCCGCAATAATAATTATAAACTTTAGGTCAGTCAGGAACCCTATGACTTTTACAAGCCAGTCGCCTGTCTGATTTTCAAGATATTTTGAAATCAAAATTTGAAAATATGTTTTCCTAACAGTTTTTATAACACAACAGTCTATTGGGGAAAAACGGTCACTCAAAGATTATTACTTTTTTGAGGCACTCCTTGATCATTTTGAAGCACAATTTTTTTAGGGCTTCAATAATACATCATATCACAGACACTGATAACATGTAGGGCCGTGCATCTCAGTTTAACATTGTTAAATGATCCCTTTAATAGCATTCTGGCTGACGGCCTTGCAATCATATTACCCAGGCTATACACAGCTACTGTGAGAAGGTTGGTCTCCAAGTGTCCTTTATGAGCTTTTATAGAAAAGCAGGACATTAAGGACCATTCACTGGTTTCTATGTCTTCACTACTATGGACGAAGGTTTCCTCTACTCACACTGCACAAAAGGCTGTGTCAATAAAGTGTTCTGTGTTAGCTTTGAAGGCAATGGGAAAGGAAAAATTCACAAATGAAGTAGGCTTGGTGATACTCTTGAAGAGAAAGTCCACCCTGATATTAAGTTGGTTTTAAAAAGCAGAAAAATGATAGAAACAAATTTGTGATAGTTTGAGCACATCCGAATGAAAGCAGCGGCTGTATGGAAACATATTTGCAAATATCCTCTCATTTTCTTAATTTTATAACACTTTTTGTGTGTGTTGAAAAAAATGTACCTTCTGATACCCTGTTCTAACTGCACAGAATTTCATCGGATACATCCGGACGCATCCGATGAAACAGTCAGTTAGAAAGCAACAGAGGAGAAAAAGGCGATTAAATAGCCGATGAAAAGAAGAGGAATAGGCGATTAAATTCTCATTCTATCGGTGTGACACTGATGAAATTGCCAGTTAAAAAACGTTCGGGAGAAAAGGTCGATTAAAACAGCGATTAAAATGGTCAAAGGTCGCTGTATACGCGCGCTTTATCGTAACCAGCTGTGTTTGTTGACTTTAGGGTTGAACATGCTGCATGCTAGCTAGATGGAGCACGGGCTTAATCATTACGCAATAATTCTTCACTTCCAGCAAGGGCTCGCCACAGCGAGTGAATTTCACCGGCAGTTAGAAAGCAACAGGGGGAAAACTGCGGTTTCACCTTTGTTTACATAAGGAAAATTCAATTGGTATTTTCATCGGTGTCACTCCGATAGAAGTCAGTTAGAAAGCAGGGGGCCGTTTCTCGAAACCGTCATAACTACAAGATCAACGACATCTCGCCACTGTCACGCAACTTGTCAGCTAAGTGTTTCACGAAGCTGTCTTTGCCAAGATGAGCGACAACTTCCGCGACAAGCGAGTTGTCACTGCTCCGAACATGTCATATCTTTTTAATTGCTGTAAAGCGCCATCACAAGTCAGATTGTTGCTTTTTCATAGGCCGCGAAATGTACGGTTAGTTTCACTATCATTTTGAGAAAAATATAGACGAGTTCGGTACGTAATTCTCCGGGATGCGAAATGCGAATGTTAAGAAGTGATAATAAAAATTATACAGAAATTTTAAAAAGCTGAATATAAACATTAAATCACAAATCATGAAACTATAACATATAATTAAAAGATATAAGAATGTTACACATCGTTGTCCATAGTTGATCCATAGTCTTTTCTTCGGATACCACATACCTTTGGGGGCCTATGTGAATTATTATTCACTCTCTAATTACTTCTTCCAAATTATATTTTTGATATCAAATCAATTATATAACGAGTATTTATGAGACTCTAGCATAAAACTGGCTGAGAAAAGGTATTTTTCCTAAAATTCGTCGTCACATAAAACTAAAAAGTACGTATTGATAAACTATCACATTACGGTATCCTTCAACTACCTTGATTGGACTGTCGAGAAAAAAAAACACTCACCGGTTTTTCTTCAATTTAAGCATCTTTACAGAAATATTCAAATCGTTCAATGATCTTCATTTGATAATGACACCATTTGTTATTTATTTTAGGAGAATTTATATGTATATATATCTTTTTGAACAATTTTAGCCCCAAAACATGTTTTTGGTTATTCGTGATAAATCAAATGGATCGTGACGAAGACTATGTTCTTGAGCCGCTAGCGTCGATATCTTGTCTGTCATGGCTTCGTGAAACGGTTTATCCACTTCATGACATCTCCGTAGGTCGCCGACAAAGATATGACTGTCATGGAGTTGGTTTCGAGAAACGGCCCCCAGTATCAGAGAACATACATGTATCTACAAAATAATTGTTTACACAGCATTACTCTAAATGCCCAAGTTGCTGACTTTTGTATTTAACAGATAGCATCTCAGTCAAGTAAAGGTTGCAAGGTAATAAACTTTTTCACACACTGTACTCCATAGAGTGCAAACTTTGTATATTTGGACATTGTAATACCAGTGGGGATGTTTCACAAAGACTATTTAAAAATTGACTTAAGTTGGACTTGAACTATGGCAAGCCATTCATGTCACTGGTTGCTCTAACCATTGGTCTCTCAAGGGAGGTCACAAATCTACAGAATATAAATTTTTTGATAGTTCATTGTTGAAGAAAAAAGTTACTTACATTGTAAACTTAAGTTATATTTAAGACTTGGACTTATACTACGGTTTGTGGTTTATGGCCTTAAAAGGTCTTGAACCAGATGTAAAATTAGAGGGAGAAAACCTTAGAAATTATGATCTTTAGACAATATATTTTCTTCAATAATGAACTATCAAATTTTTCTGATTCTGTAGATTTGTGACCTTGATTTGTATGTCCCTTGAGAAACCAATGCCATGAATAAATAGAGGAACTACGGTGGCATGAACGGCCTGCCATAGTTCAAGACAGTCCAACTTAAGTCGATCATAGTCTTTGTGCAACATTTCCCAGCATACAGAGAAATCAAAACTGAAAATTAACTCAAAGAATAATAATTAGAAATTCACATGTCATTGTAAGTACTGTCCAAAGTAATACCTCATTGTGTCATATCTGAAATATTTGTGTATTTCATTCATACTCCTTAAGAAATGCATGTTTATGAGTCGGCTCTATAAATAGATTTTCTATGTTCAAATTTTCCTAATCAATCACAACTTCATTACTGTTTATTTTTGAGGTCAGTTGTCAACATCATAAAGCATCAGTATACTCATCGCTCATCCGTTTTATATACATGAACACATTTGATGTACATGTATATACCCAAGCCATTTTGTCCCCATGATCTGAAATCCTAGAATATGTTAACATGTATTAATTGTATACATGTAAATGTGATATTTGATGTTGATTAATATATTGGTCAATTGTTTATATGTTAATGACCACATGTAGTTCATCTGATTTATTCAACATAGATTGTTTATGTATTCATAAACATGTATTACTGACTAAGGTACATCTAAAAATGTTCGTGTAAATGTATGTGATTATTGCCCTACCAGAGTTAAGATCAGACAAAATATAAGTAAAATGTGACATTTGACATCAATGTATGTTGTTAATTTACATTGTTCATTTCTACTGACTACATCTAAATTCTTTGTTCATCTGATTATTGCATTAATTTATAGCCCTAACAGAGAGTACATGTAGATCAGACCAAATAAGGGAATGTGAGATGTTCATTTGTTCAGTATATTGTGCAATGCATGTATGGCACACTTCATGGTTTACAGTACCGAATAATTCATACCACATAGAAACAAATCTGAACTCATAGCATGTAAGAAATAATCATCATAGAAACTGATTGTAATCACTGTCTGAAGTAACTTCCATGGTGTTATATCTTAGTTCTATGTATCTATCATAAATGATCATTAATTCCTTGAGAATTAACAACAAGTTGGCATCCATACATGTATCATTACATAATTAAGGATTTTGTATATTTATAGCTATGGACATTACTTAGCAAAGTTTGAAAGGATTTCTGTGAAGAACTATTGAAATTTAAATCCCTGATGAATGATGACTAAAAACAAGCAAATAATTGTGTCAAAGGGATAGAGATAAGAGTGACTACATTACAGGTTGATGCATGTACCACATTTGTTCGTTAAGCGTGACTTCAATAAAAATTTTAAAAAATTGAGTTGAATGGTGCAATATTAAATCATAATTATTGTCACTATCATTGTTTAACAATGAGTTAGTACATGTTTCAATGAGGAAACATTTTCAAGGGAAAACAAAAATGTGGTCTTTCTATACAGGTGGTTGCTAAAGCAGGTTATTATAAACTGCTTTAATGACCACCTGTCTACAAAGACCACATTTTTTGTTTCCCTTAAAAATGGTTTCATATTGAAACATGTACTAAAGGGACCTGTACATAAAGACGACCTTCCTACAAAGACCACTTTTCTTGTCTCCCTTGGGTGGTTTTTATAGATAGGTTTCAAGGTACATGTAGTTGTTATTGTTAACATCAATATTTTTTTTAAACTTACCAAAATCTCTAATTATCTCTATCATTTTTATCCTATTATCCTTACAAAATACAAATATCCTTCCCTCGTCATTATAATTATTCATTTTGGTGACTTTTTGTTTGCAGACTGTTATTCTTCGTAGCAGTCAACCGCTGACAGGTACCAACACCAAACGATGTAAAGATGACGAGAGATTATTGAATGCTGCCCTCAGTGTTGGTAAGAGGGGATACATCATCGACACAAGGTCAATGAATGGTGCAATGGCAGCGAGAACCAAAGGTATGTAAGATGGGAATTAAGGACATTCCACAATAAAAATTGTGCGTACCTTAATTTGCTATGCAGGGCAAGCTGGTTATGTACTCACAATGCACACTGCCTAGAGTTCCTGGTATTGTACATAGTAAATACATGATCAGCTGGCCTTTCGCAGCTAAAGTGTGCATGAATATTAATGCAGAACGTCCATAAATCTAGTAGATTTCGAATTCTGTTCTTTATCGCTTTGTTTTCATAAAAATATTTCTTTTATCCTTTCGACCTTCTCAATACTACCTTTTCTTCTCCTCATTTCCCGGTTTTCTTTTGTACGTATACGTTGAACTGTGGAGGAGTCTACATATACTGTACCTCTATACTCTGCCTTTGTAAACTTGGTATGTGAATATAGGATATAGGATTTATTCCTTGGATGTGCTGTTTTCATTCATAACAGATGCTGGAGCTAAAGCCAGGAGAATAATTGCCTAAGCCATTTGGAAGCGCATGCAGCATCTAGTAACGTATATCATTATCTGATATGGGCTATGCAAGAACGGATAACTATTCTTATTATTATTTTTATGTGTATGACAAATTTGTATTATTCATGTTTTTCGTCTTTGTTCAGGTGGTGGATTTGAGACGGAGGTGAACTATCCCCAGTGGAGGCGTGTCAACAAACCTCTTGATAAACCAAGCATCCTACAAGAATCTCTCTGTAAATTATTAGAAGGTAAGATGGATGTAGAGTGGTATCCACTCACAAATTTGAAGGATGGGTGGGGGTGGGGGGGGGGNGGGGGGGGTCAATTTTCCTCTTCTGCCAGATTTCTGATCAGCCACAGTTATAGTTATAGGCAATCAATTTCACAGTCAATCATTTTAATAATGCTCTCAGAAACACAAGAAATCTAAAGATTCTCAAACAAGGGCCCTCTAAGAGTCATTTCCTCCCTAAACCATCTGAGTCTTTGGAAATGGATATGTTTTGCCACTGTCTGTAAAGGCCACCCAAGAGTAAGAGAAACAAAGATGTTACTGTAAACAGGTCGACTCTCCTTAAAGATAAAGTTGAGTTCTAGTCATGCGATTGCATTGTAGAAGAAACGTTGTGGAATCAATCAGAAAAGGTTTATCATCTAGCATATAAGTATTGGTGTGTACTGCAAGGTTCTGGAATCATCGAAATGATAAGAAATTTGACCCAATCTTGGTAAAGGAACAAGCACTGTACGAAGAAAGATGTATATGAGACAACACAACACGTGCGCGACATGTGCGCGATATCTGTCAGATCCAAATAGATATAATAATTTACCAAATGTATCAATTAGGAGGCGGTTTCTCGGCAAATTTGTATCATCACGTATTTAGTCAAAACATATTCTTTCACATGATTGGTAGTAAGAGCTTCCATTTTATTTTTTGAGAGGGGGGCGTTTCCAAAACTGGTCTTTACCTTTAAAGGCCAAGTCCACTCCAAAAATAACTTACTTTCAATAAAAGCAGAAAAAATCAGACAAACCAATCAAAAAAAGTTTGAGCAAAATCGGATAACTAATAAGAAAGTTATGAATTTTTGAAAAAGTATGTAAGACTATGGAACAATGAGAATCACAACACAAATTGCCAAGATGGTTATCAGTTTGTGATGTCATGTCCTCACAAGTTATCAATATAGTTTAATCCCATTAATTTCCCTTTTTATCCCCAAAACTTGATTTCCCCATGCCTTTGCCCATGTTATATGATTTGTATCATACTGCATGCATGACATTTCCCAAACACATTTATGAATTTTGAAGAATTTATATTATTTTCTGAATATTGTATATTCATAATTATTGATTTTTATATAAAAAGTTTATAAAAATTCAAATTTTCATGATTTAACTTGACAAAAATTACTCTTTATTTGTGCATCGACACAAAAACATATTACTAACAATCTAACTTGGATGCTGGTGTGAAGAAATAAGATTCTTAGGATGAAAATAGGAAATTTATATTATCAATATAAAGAAAATAATTAGTGGATAGTGAGGACCATACGTCACTGACTCATGAGTGAGTTGCCAATTTGTGTAGTGATTTTCAAAGTTTTTCATGTCATTAAAAATTCATAACTTTCTTATTAGTTATTAGATTTTGCTCAAACTTTTTTTATTGGTTTGTCTGACTTTTCTGGTTCTATTGAAAGTAAGTTATTTTTGGAGTGGACTTGGGCTTTAATAAAGCAGTGTGACTGTGAACAAACCTCTTGACCAAACAAGTATCCTACAGGAATATCTTGGTAAACTACATGTTCCGGTACTGAGGTTAAGGTGCATTTAAAGCCTGTTCAGACTACCTGGTAGACAAAATTTATAACTCATACAATTTTTTTTATTATAAAGAAACATCATATAGCGCAAGAGCCGTACAGACTTGATAACAACAGCATATATACTTGTATTTTGTTTAAAGAAACTAGCTTTAAAGAAGTCACAGCTGGAGTGTTTCTAGTATGAATGTCGTATATACGAAAAGTCGTGTAACAAAACGTTGTTTCTGTTATCTTTTCATTCTAGCCTGCATGGATACAGGATGCTCAGCAGACAAGTGGATCAGTCGTCTAACAAACTGCGGCTGGTTACACCATGTAAAGGAGACCCTCACTACAGCCTGCCTGGTGGCTCAGTGTGTCGATAGAGAAAGTGAGTACCGGTACCCCGTTAATCTTTGTGTATAAGACGCACCCGTATTTTGGGGGCCAAAAGACTCCGTAGGCAGCAAGCCAGGTCCGTGTTAAAAAAACCACGCGGGGAAGAACCTTTATTTTACTGCGAGGTGCAGTTAAAGGTGCAGATTTGTTACTCGCCATGAGATGGCGCTGCGCAATATACACATCATGTTCTTCTTAACCTCCCATCAGAAACCACACAGCAATGGTTATGGAGTGCGCACTGTTACCAGGGATGCCAGTTTTCAGGCTGTGGTCTAATTAAGGGCCCTGACCCCTGTTTTAGACCTCTTTAATCTAAGGGGATCCTACATTCCTGGACATTTTCAGGCTATACAAGTAAAAACTGATACCCCTGATATATTTTACCTTCTGTATGCCACACAAATAATCCACATTGTATTTATCATGGGATAGTTATACTGAAGACTTCAATATTAAAAATTGTTTCCAAGAATAATTAATACCAGTGATAAAAGGGTTGTTGTCATGGAGACTAAAAATTAGTAATTTTGCAAAGCTATTGTGTTGCACAAAGTAACCCTTCCGTATTTGATGTCTCCTGGTTTTGGGGGTGTAAAATTGCATGTGTGGCAAAAGAACAACCATGCAGAGATGAGAAAAAAGCAACCAAAAGCTGCGTCAATTAGCCCTTATCGCTTGTCATTTTGTCTGCCACAGATTCTGCTGTTCTTGTTCATGGTTCAGAGGGTCTGGATGCAAGCCTACAGGTGACCTCTTTGGCTCAGGTCATTTTAGATGCAGACTGCAGGACAGTGAGGGGGTAAGCTAACTTGGATGCTCTCTATGTGATCCCTGTTTTGGGCTTTGATTGGATGGCTGAATGGTCATTACACTGACACTGTTTCACCAATGTTCTAGATAATTAAAGCATTTCATGTACATGTGGATACATTTGCTGATATATTCCATGTGAATATTTTACCCCCCCCCCCCCCCCCCCC